>JAPKLW010000088.1:128138-177676 GCA_026898455.1 Plectranthus barbatus
TTCGATGTCTGCTAGGAATAGCGCATGTCTTCTAGCAAATGCTTTCCCTCGATGTCTGCTAGGATAGCGCATGTCTTCTAGCAAACGCTTTCCTTCGATGTCTGCTAGTCTATTACAACTCAATAGATGACCTATATAGGACATTACATGATATGCTAGACTTATCTATAGTTCAGCAAATGATCGACCAAATGCTAAGGTTTGATTCAACAAAACCTTTTACAAATAAATCCTAAGGGAGATTTTATGAATAATTTCCCAACAAGTGGTGTAAGTTCAGCTATGGCAGTTAATTCAGTGTTGGACAATGAGGTGTTGCCTTCAACCTGAGTTAGTTTCCATTAAAAATACTTGTAGTGAATTACAAGGAAACATATACCCAAATTTAAAACATTTTTACCATAAGTCTTGGGAGACCGGGAGGGGCTACTTCTTGGTTGTTGAGGAGTCTGAATCAGCATCTTTGGCACTCGAGGAGCCGGTGGATTTCTTCAAATTTCTGAGGGTCTTGGTTGTGACCTTCATGAAATTATCCACAAGAGCTTCTCTTTCTTCCCTTCAAATCTCGCCGCTCTGCTTCTTCTGCTAGTCTCTTCTCTTCCCCCTCTTTGATCGCAGCCAAAAGATCGGTGGGGAAGATCTCAAAATTATCATGCAACGATTGATGAAGTTTCTCCTTGGCCTTACCCCCTTGGGTTTGCACTTCAGCTTGCACAATTCGCACGACCTGCTCTCCAATGATCCTTGCTACCATAGCATGAATGAATCTCTGGAGGTCCCTGTTATGGGTTCTGGAGCTCAAAGGCTCATTTGTCAAGACTGAGGGCTCCATGGATATGATCATTTGGTTGGAGGCGGTGGGAATGTCAGTAGTGATTGTTAGCGCCTGTGATGAAGTAGCATTCGGATCAACATCTTCTACTGTGACCAGTTTATCTTCCTAAACACGATCCTCTTGTTCAGAAACTGGAGACGGAGGCTTAAAGCACCCGATATGGGATATTAGCCAATATTGTGAGTATCCGCTCCATAAACTTCATCTTTTTCTGGTGATCCTCTACTTTCTTCTGTGCAGATTTTTTTTTCCTGCTATTCTGGTTTGCAATTCAGTAGCTGCAGCCATCTGCCATCTTGTTACTGGGGATTTAAAAGCTTGAGTGAAGGGGGGCAAGTTGAAAATGGTGTACTCAGAGGCCGGGATTGAGCGATCTCCTGTGATGGCTCTATGCGCCTTCATCTTTTGCAGCCTGGCAGCTACTTGCTTCTTAGAGTACTGCCACTTGGATGTTTGATCCATCCAGTCGTCTGCCCATTCCTTTTAACTTCTCCAGTAATTCAGACCCATCCTTGCCATCATGATTGCTCGATCTTCATAATGTGAATCGTGGGTGGCATAATCAAAGAATCTACACCTCTGGAACTCTATATTTAACCATTCAAGATAAGAAGACCCATCCATGAATTCAGCGGCATAGGTGGTCTCAAGATCATCAGCAACCTGGGCTTCAATGAATACACAAATCTCCTTCCCCTAAGATATGAGGTCATCATTATTCTCATCCTTCATAGTGACTGGAGGGCACCATTTAGAAACCCTCTTTGTCCTGAACCTTATGTCAGGTTGTCCTTTCATTGGTACTCTCAAAGTCTTTGTTCTGAAAGCTGAGTTACCTTCAACAAGCATTAAGACCCCTTCGGCAGCTTCGGCACTTCCTGTCATTTCCACTTCATCTTCACTCGGGAGTCGCTGAATGAGATACCTGAGACTTCGAGAGAGGTGAGAATTGGAATTTTCCTCTGCCACAGCATGTCGATGGTCTTGTGCAACACACGGGGATTTTCTACTCCCTTTCTTCATTCTTGAACAGTCGCTGGATCCAATCCCAGAGCACGTAGACATTGCTCATTGTATGCTCTCACGCTTGCACTAAGGTTGACCAACAGTCTCGTGCGTGTCTCAGCATCAAGTGAGGTAGTGGCTTCTTTCTCCATGATTTCCTTCGCAGCATGTTCCGTCTCAGCAGCATCCCTCTCAGCTATTGAGTCCGGTTGTTGACCAGCCGTTGGTTAAACTACCTCAACATTTATTGTACCTTCATCTATCATCATTTCAAGGTCAGCACCCTCCTTCTCTGCTGCCTTGTCTTCCTTTTCTTTAGCAGGGATTCGGCCCTCATCTCGCACCAAATCACTCTCTGCTGGAATTGTAACAATCTGACTTCCTCCTTGCACAACCAGTTGTTCATCCTCAGTTATCTTTTCAACAACAGAACTGCTTCCTCCTTGCGCAGCAGTCTGTTCCAAATTTCCTTTCCCAATACTGCTACCTCTTGGCGTAGCAGCCTGTTGAACAGCTTTTCCACTGTTAACATCAGCACCATCACTTCCCCCTTGCGATGGGCTGAACAGTCAATGTTGCAGAGCTCATTCCTCCTTGAGCAGGAGTCTGCTGCATCAAGAAATCCTCGAATCTCTATGGCACAACTCCTTGTAAATCCATGAACGCTCCTTTCCTTTGCCATTTGTCAAATTCTACATCCGTCATGGCATCTGGATTCACAATCCTTTCTTCGACATTGCTAACCTTAGCTTTGCCTTTTGCAGTTTGTGCCTTTTCAATATCCTTCTTGGTGATGCGTCCAGGTTGATCACCGGCTTGAATCTTGGCATTGCGCTCATCGTACACGTCTTTGACTTGCTCAAAATTAGCATCCCGTTGCGAGAGATTCATCTTCAACATAGATTTGTCGAATGCCTTCTGCTCATGTGCCTTTTTCAAAGCTTTCTCCTATCGCCTCATCTTCCATGTCTGCTCCTCTCCAGAGAACTCTAGCTTTCTCTTTGTGTCCTTGGAGGCTAACTCAATAGGCACTGCATCTGTATCCTTGGAAAAATCTGGAATCGGTAGAGATGTGTCTACTACTGGTACGGTGACCTGGACTGTTGATCCGTGAAAGCGATCACTCTTTCATCTTTTCTTGGCTTTGTCTTCATCACCTGCTGGCTTATTCTTCCTCTGCTAAGGGCTCTTCTGTGTGCACTTCTTCTTCGCAATGATTGGCATAGGGGGAGCCAGCTACGTGATGTCGACCAGGTTTTCATATTCTTTGAACAGAGCCTCCTGGTCTACTTTCCTTCATTCCTCTTCAATTTCCTCCTCAGTGAGTGGAATAGCAGTTGGCAGGATCACAGTTCCTTGGTACAATTCTTCTTCATCATAAACCAATTCTTTGGGGTATACATTGCTCTTCCCTCTTGGAATAAATGGTTCTTTGAAGTTCTTTGGCGGTTGTTGCTTCTTGGTTGGCGGTATGTAGTCGGTGTGCAACAAATCTTCACCACAGTAGTGCTTCCTTTGGGGTACGATGCCTTCAAGAAAATGACTGATCTAGAGTCCAAAACCCACATCCTGGGTGAACGTATGCTCTGTTTTGATTGTTTTTGTAGATGTGCGCCAGCCACTTGGTGTAGATGAACTTTGCCCAATTTCCACGGACTTGATTATCAATTGCCATCATCACAACAAACTTCTTGACACTAAGTTCTGAGAGTGAACCAACCTCGCCTACCAGCATTCTTATCACAATCTGTGCTAGGCTCTTCTTAGGTTCTTCTAGTGATCTTAGCGGTGCAGCCACTTTCCATGGTTCTGTGAAGGTGTCCTTCTTCCACCTTTGCCATCACTTCTGCATCTCTTCTTCATCATTGAATTTGTAGTTGGCTACATCTTCTCCTTCTACTCGCAGGCCATACTTATTTGCTAACACCTCTGGGCTTACTATAATCTTCGTCTTCAAGAAACTTGTGGTGAAGAACTTTTCACTCTTGTCAACCACTGATCGTGCAAAGAATTCCACAACTATGTGTGGCCGAAATTTGAGGGGTTCCGCAAATAAGTAGTTCAGAAGGCCTTCTCGGTCGACTTTGCCGATGAGTCTATCGTAGTAGTGCTTTTCTGAACAATGGCTCTAGAGTATCTTGTCCTTGTTTACTTGAGCTGCCCTCTTCTATTCGTAGGTGAGTTCACATGGTGCCTTCCCATGAGCAATGGCACCAAGCAATAGTTAGAGATTGATTCATCAATTTTCTCCTTCTTGAATACACATGTGAACGTGGGATGGAATTGTTCATGTTCTCCGGGTATGCGTGGCCTTCCGGAGGATTCGGCAGGGGGACTGGAACAATTGGATGATTCCGCCATTGACATTTCTTCTGGAACTCAAAGAGATGTTAAGTGGAAGAAAGTTCAAAATCATAACCATTGGAAGTAATAGGGTTTAGAAATCACAAACTAATCTTCCTTTATATGATTGCTTGCAACCAACTTTATGTGAGTGGTTGGATCTTCTTTCTGATCTAGATGATTTGGCGGTTGGGCAGTTGGTGACGGTTCGCCTTACGTCCCACGATGATGGAAGAATGTGGTGGCTGACATGGCTTCTGCTTATTTATCGCCGCCTGTGCTGTAGTCACCTTTTCAATTAATGTAGACTCTACAACAGCTCCGCCATTCAGATAATCCCGTCTTTTGAGAGATTTTGAAATGATTATCTCTCCTTTGTTTGCTGGGCCGAATTCAACATGCAAAGAGGCATTTGCTGAGATTAGTACATTCAGCAACTTAGTAGGTCCTTGCTGAGAGCTTGGACTCAGCATTTGATCATTTGATGATCCTTTAGATTGCTAAATACTATAGATCACAGAGTTTTGCTGAGAGGTTGGACTCAGCATTGAACATATATTATGCTGGGATCTTAGTATTCCTTAGACCTTTTAAATTTGTTGAGAGCTTCGACACTGCATTTCACTCAATTCTCTTAAGGTCTTATCATTCCGTAGACAGTAGGTATCTACTGAGAGCTTGGACTCAACAGTCAATATGAGTATGCTAAGATTACATACTTAGCTATCTACTGACATCTGCTGAGAGCTTGGACTCAGCAATCTTTAGGGTTTTACCGAGAGCTTGGACTAAGTAGATGAAACAAACCCTTAAATAATTTTTGATCTTTTAAGGATCAAAGAGTCTCTTTACTGAGAGCTTAGACTCAGTATCCTACTTTCCGATTTTGTTTGCTATGGCTGAATATAGCAAACAATATCATATTGGTGAGAGCTTGGACTCAGCATTCACCGAATATCTGTTGAAAGCTTGGATTTAATAGTAATTTCGGACTTTTTTAATTCCTTGAATCTTTTTAAATTCAAAGAGTCTTTGCTGAGAACTCGTACTTAGTATTCGTCGGGAATCTGATGAAAGCCTAGACTCAACATTCAGTAGAGTGTTTGCTTGATAAAAATCTTTCATTTCAACCATCAAGAACTCTGGTTTCCAACTTAATGTTCGGAGAGACACTCAAGAAATTCCTATCTTCTGATTTTCCTTTACATTTTTGAATTTTTAACCAAGGAAAATCATAAGAATTTTACATAGGATTCTATTTACACAAGGAGTGTAATGATCTAGCATTTTGTTTTAGGCAGTTATAGTTTTTGAGACAACAGACAAAATGAGCATATTCTTTTATTGATATCATTGATTTACAAGAGTAACAGTTTGCAAATCATGAAAATACAAGTTACAATGATCAATTCTTCTTCAGACTGCTCCAAATAACGCATTTGTTAGATTTGCTCCTACTTGATCTCCTCCCCGAGCTCATTGCTGCAAGTCACCCCACTTGTGCAACAACGTCTTGATGGCTGAGAAATGTATGTTTGCAAGTTTGTCTTTTGGCTCCTCGAACTTGTATGTTGACATTTCTTTGGCATCAGCCTTCTCTTTCTCCTGTGGACAAGCCAACCTATATGAAGGAAATCCGAATCTAGCAGATCTCGCCATCTGCTCAGGCTGGTGCTCTTGTCCACATCTCTTATCAGCACCTGACGCTCACAGATGTTTCCTAGCTCGTAGGATGGGTAACATCTGCACCACCAGCATGCTTGCTCTTGGCCCTGGATGCCTAGCAGATGCATTTGAGTCGCATTTACTCTATCCAAAAGCCTTTCCTCCATCTTTTCTTCGTCTCCATTTTCTGAACTCTAATATTTTTGAGTTTATTGGGGAAGTTATGTGTATTATTTGCTTACCGAGCCTTATTTTGATGATTTGATGCTAATCACTGAACTTTGGTTCAGGATGCGTCGGTGATGAGTTCCCCAAAATGAAATATGACAAATCTGGCTATGAAGCGATTGACTTGTAGACGCGAACAATGGACAACTAAAGGGAAATTTCATATTCACTACTTCTTATAAATTTGGATATTGTTTATTTGATTGATATTGTTGGAAGTCTAGAGATTTATAACTTATAGATTCTACTGGTTATTGTTAAAACCTGATTAATTGGTTCTAACATCTCTGGATTTGATAAGATGTTTTCTACCTCTTTGATTCATGCTAATTCTCAGGAGAAGTTGTATTTGATTTTGTTTGATTAGAATGTTATTTGTTTGTCTATTCTCCCTCATTGATTTAAAAAACTTCGACTTAATTCCTAATGATATATTGAGTTCTCTATGGCTCCATGTTAATGTCCTGCTACGCTTCAAATTTTAAGGATTATTTAGTTTGATTTGTGAGTCAATTGATTTTGCTAAGGGAATATCGTGAAATTGAATTTGCCATCTTATTGAGAAAATTTCTTATCTTTAGATGTTTGTTTCCTTTAGTTCAGACAAGATGAAGGAGTTAGACTCACTTGCCCCTGATTTTCAATTCGAATAAATATAATATGTGATAATTCTTGTCAATTTGGTTTCTCTTAATTTGTTGATATTGACTAATTTTCTTGCGGTCTAATTACTTAGCTTTGATGTTTCGCTTATTAAATTGAGTCTGATTTGATTTTCTAATATATCTGATATTTAATTTGATGTTTTAACATTGATGAATCAATATTGCCTCCATTGATCTTCTTAAAAATTTCATTAAGCTCCTCTTAATTTATGGATATTGGTGATTTATGCTAAAACCTAATTATTTTGTTTACGGTTTCACAAGAGGGTTCATAAGAAGCCTTGTTGTTTCTTTGAGATAAGTTGTGAGCATGACATACCTTGGATTTGGTTCATTTCATCTGCACAAGTTTAGATGGTTTATTCATGGGTTTCAAATGCTTCTTTTCTTGTTAATGATAAACTAAAGTATTCTATTATAGTATGCATAAACAAACCGGATGGAGGGAGTTACTTCGAAGACACATACATATCTGTTGTTCTATCCTTTATGTTGGGAGCTATAATTGTAGGATTATATGAGAGATGGGGAAAATAAGCTTCAGGCTACTTGTGCTTCCATTTTCAAGAGGAACCTGTTATATGGAAGTCCTACTATTTCTGTTTGTATAAACAGAACTCTTTCTCAGTTTGTCAGATCAGGAAACTAACTATCAAAAAAGATATGTTTGTGCCAAATCTCCACGGAGAAAGGCCCAGACGCATCTGCAATGGTGGATCTACGAAGTACCAGAGCCAAATAACTACACATTTTGCCGATATGAACTAATGATTGGATATAGATTCAAGTAGAACCACAACAACACACCGAGTTGAGTAATTGTAGTAGAGGCTATCAACATCCATAATCAGCGTGGGGCTACTAATATAGAGACTAGCAACAGCGATCAACTATACACTCTTGTAACTATCCACTTGACCAACTACAGTCACCCGCTCAGACCAACAAAGACAACAAGAAAAAAAAAAGCTTCAGGATAAATGGATTTCCATTAATAGTGCTATATGGGATGTGGGATCTAATGACTAAAAGAAACCATCAGCAACACATTGATGCTCATTCAAGAATGTGGCTATGAGTCAACACTCGACGAGTCTAGTTCGCACCCCTCACAACAAATCGATGTTAAAAGTGAGACAGTTATGACCAGTGGTCGTCTGATTACGTCTAGGTGGTTGTTTGATGGGCAAAAGAACCGGTCAACTCGAAGATTTAAAAAAATAATAATAATAAAAAAGATATTCGAAGATTCTAAGGACCAATAGCGTAACAAAATCAAGTCCAGTGATCTCTCAGGTTTTATCTTTCCTTTTCTTCATCTTTAAATTTTTAATTTCAATAACTTATGTTTCATCAAATTTTGAGTTAGCTTGTGATTCCAAATAAATGTGATGCTACAAGTAAACGTGGAATAAGAAATTTGGGCCGGAAGCTGAATCAATGTGCTGGCTTCTGAGATAAATATTTGTGCATTGATTAATTGTGTTGAATATTACATTTAATTGTAGGAAATTATTCTAGAAAGAAGTCATGGGTCATAGCCTTTTCATTTCTATACACATTGATGGATATCTCAAAAAATTTCTTCAATCCTTTAATGCTCTTGTCAGAATATGGGAATCTAAGGATGCTAGACCTGGTATCATTGTTTAGTTAATATGAAGAAAACATTTCCATGATTTTTGCATACTTCGATTGTAAAGGATGGAGTATATGAGGATTTAGTACTAGAACTTCTGCCTTTTATTTGATACTCTTCTCCATAGGATCATTTGAAGGAAGTTGCTAGTATTGTTTATTTTGATAGTCTATTTGGTGTCTCGTTAGTTTACTCTATTCACCAAATTTGAAAATAAAATATTTTGGATATGGAATCAATTAGAGATTATAATCATAATGATGCAACAAGAATATGAACTCACACTTAGATATTATAATCGAGGTTGCTGCTCCTTTGTTTTTCTTGTAGTGCGGATCTCGTGCAATGGTGCAACCTGCAAATAAACAAATTGTTGAAAGTTGTTGCAGCACATACACTCCGATTCAAGAAGCTCTAGTTAGAACATCCATTGCCTAGTTCCAACCAATTAGCAAAACCTAATCACTTCAGTAAATTAAATATTATATTCCCATGCAAGCCACTGCACATAGGGATTGTTCGACAGAGAATGAACAATGTTATTCGAAGAAAAAGAAAAGATGGGAAAATACTTGGAGGATTAATCAAACTATTTGACCCAACTCTCATCTCTTCCAGAGTTCCAGGTTTTATCTTCCTTTTCCCCTTTCCTTTAAATTTCCAAATTTGACTTTTTATATTTTATCAACGTGTTGAATTAGTCTTTGTTCTTCTCCATAATTTTCACTCATGATAAGTGATTAAATCTAAATCTAATAACATATGTGATATAGCTTTTGTTATATTATTGATAAATTAATGTTAGATTATCCTTCATCATTTGTGAGGTTTTGTTCATATTAGATAATAAATTTTACCACATGCCAAGTTACTTTTGTTATTTGATATATTCGACCTACATCAATAAGCAAATAGTCAAGTCTTAACATATTTAGTTGTTTGAGAAAATCATTAACGTGTTGATATTTTATATCTATGTTGTGTTGATATTTATTCGCTTCTTAATTGCATCATCGTTAGAGCACAAATCAACCTCTGAGTATCAAGCAACCATGCTCACGAGCTATTGAATGAGAAAAGTTAATAACTTTTCATGAAAAAAAAAAAACATCGCTTGAAGTAACTAAAGACTAGAGGTTGTTCGATGAAATAAGAAACAAGGTATCTCAAAAAAGTAAAATGATACCCTCGTATCATTCATTTCAATCAGCACCATCCCACGCGCGCTACACCAATTCAAGTCAACACGACACGCTTGGGGCTCAATATGACGCGTACCATGCACTGTTCAGTACAATTGTTTAAATTTGAGTATTTTCAATTACATATTTAACTAATTTGCAGGAAATACCAAAGACACTCTGCAACCGCGCCTCTTCGACTTCCTGTAACTGCCCTTACCACATTGAAAATTATGCAACTGCCACTAAAAATGAAGGCAAAATTCAGTGCGGGTCGGATATAATTGACCTGCCTGATGTCGACTCACAGCAGGTCGCCAAAGCACGACCTACTCCCCCACGCTCTGCTAGGGATCCAACCCCAGAAAAGAGCTCAAACGAGCTCGACTACAAACAAATAAGCGCTCCCCCCCTAAGAGGACCAACCATATAAAAGACCCCAAAAACGAGTCAAATTGGCTCCCTGGGGCTCCCAGATAGCCAAACACAACAAAAGGAGTAGCCCTCAAACTGCTCTATCACTCTGTCGTGGTTTCAGGCCCACGACTATAGCCTCTGTACTAACTTCCCGGGGTTATGCGGATAATGGTAGACCACCCACAAAGGAAAGTCCCCACGGCTGAAGGGACTCTTACGGGCATCTCTAAAACACCAGGTTTCCTCCTGAAAAAGACCTGAAGGGCATACATCTGGGAATAATATCCCACCTTCCGGGGTGGATACTCATTGCATGATTTTCGTAATTCAACTCCATAATTTCTTTAGCAAGAGCCTCATGAAGCCGAAGGGGCTATTGTTGTGCCCAAGATTATTTGGGCCAGATTAATAGATCGAAGTTAAATTCAGATTTAATTGTTGCAGCCCATAATTGGATGAGACCCGGTTAAGATATTATTCAAGGAAGATTCAACCAAATAGAGGATTATTCTCCACTATTCCCAGAATTTAGGAAAATAGTTAAGTTTTTAGCCTATTAATAGGCACTTAATTTCAATTGTAAAGGGGAAGAGAAAAAAACCCTACGTACTCTTCTTTCTTTTATTTTATCTCTTTAACCTTATTCATCCCGTGTAATTCTCGAATTCTTCATCTCAATACAAATCCATGGGCTCCATTTTCATGAAACAAAATTGAACCTCAATAGACAACAATCCTCTTGTTCGTTTGATGCCATGTAAATCCGGATCTACGGTGTTTGAGAGATTTAAACCCTAACCGTCGTTCAGCACATGAACTTATGGAATCACCATATTTTTCTCTCAACACAAATCCTATACATAGGAATCTTCTAGGGTTTCCAATTGGGTGAGGCCAAAGATCTCTATAAGGTATAGGATTGGGCCTCCCATAAGTCCAAACACTTATATTCAGCCCAAAATAAAATTTGAACTGATAACATAAATTCATTCCACAAGAGAATTAATGTTGCTACTTGATAAGCTCATATTTACACTTACTTATCCATGTTTTTCTCCTTTGTTTTAGTGCAATTAGATTAGGGTTTTAGTTATTTTCGTGCATGAGTATATTATAGAGGATGTTATACTTCTTATGTTATGTTTTGTAGGTTTTTGAGGATGAGCCTAGTTTGACAAAGATGTTATTTTGATTGACACACGAGAAGTCGACCGACGAGGAAGACAAGCCAAAAACTTGAAGCACGACCTTGTGTTGATCGACAGGGAGCATGTCGACAAACACAGAGGTTGGATATCGATCGGGAGCAGCTGCAGAAGAGGAGCTCAGCATGTGTGGTGCATGTCGATTCACACTTATTGTGTTGATCGACACAAAGGCAAAATGAGGATCGAACGACAAGGAAGTTTGAAGGACTCGACACATTGCACATGTGTCGATTGACAGGCTCCCTGACAATCGACACCGAGGCCAAAAAAGGGAAATTTGCTCAGTTTGGTTATTTTCAGTATTTTAGCCCATTAGCTTGTATAAATGTTTTCACTCCTCTATAAATAACACTCCATTAGGGCTCGAAAATAACTCTCTTTTATGATTGTTTACACTTAGAATTTTATAGCATTGGAGTTTTTCCAATACCTTCAAGGTTACTATTGTCCTTGTAAGGTAATTTATGAATTTTAATAGAATGTTTGTTTTATTTCTATCCATATTTAGTGGCTAGAAACCCTAGCAGTCTAGGGTTTGATAATCTTACTGATACATGTATGAATGATTCAACTCAATAAGCATGGTTTAATTTCCTGAGCTTATCTAATCGAATCTAGATTTAAATAATGATCGAGAGATGAATTTGGATCTAGGTTTGTAGTTATCAAATAAAGGACTGAGAGGTGAAAAATGGTAATAGGAAGTGGAAATTAATTACAATTGTTTTTTTATCTCAAAAGGAATAATTAAATTGTTGGATTTAATTTTATAATTATGAGATTGATTAATTTTGTGTTCTTGAGACCAAGAGGAGATAGTCACACATTAGTAATCTAGGTTTAAATTGCCAAACACGGAATTTTATCCATTGAAATCTAATTGTTCTCCATTGCTAAGTTGACAAATTTTGCATGTTGATGATTTGATTATCTACCCTGGAATCTGTATCTTTAAATTCTCTTTTCAAAACCCTTTATTTTATGCATTGTCATCTTTAAATTCCGAAACTAAATCCCTATTTTGATTTACTCAAACAACTATGGTTTGAAAACTATGGTTAGTACATAGTATAGTTTCGTTATACAGTCTCTGTGGGTTCGACAACCTTAGGGTTTATAAATTTATTTGCATCACTATTCTGTAATTTATCAGGTTATTGTACCGGTGATCAAATTGGTGATTTTTTCGGGGACTGTTAGTGTCTATTTTATTATTAGTTTGTTTTTAAATTTGTTGGATTGAGTTTTTATTTTATTTTTGTTTTTAATTTTTATGTGTGTGTGCGTGTGTAATTTTCTGAAGTTTGCGTCTGTATCGATCGACACACTCAGTGTCGACCGACAGAGCCGCATCCTACGTGTTGATCGATAGGGCCCCTGTCAATCGACAGGGCCCCTATCGATCGACACAGAGGCTGATTTTCTGCATATGTTTTTCTCAGATTTCATGAACACGAAGCCTAAGGGTAAACCACTCAAAACTTTAGACCCATAAATCGAGGCCACAGTCCGAAAGAGGAAAAGCAAAGCACAATCATCAACATGGAGCCACCACAAAACCAGAATGAGGAGGATGACCATGACATGCCACCCTTGGAGGATCCCGACACTCAAATCACAAAAAGGGGTGCCCTCCTTCTAGTCCAAGAGGTCAACCAGATGAAGTAAGTAATTAAGCAACTGATGGCTGAAAGAGAAGCAGAGAGAGTCGAGGCTGCAAGGAGAGAAAGAGAACAAGAACGCAAAAGGTGGCGCCAAGAGGACTCTGATGATGAGGTTCCAAACGCCATGGCAAGGAGATACAGACCACAACCCAGCATGAGGGATTTGTTATTAGTATCACTGCTAATAACTTTGAACTCAAAATCGGCTTGATTCAGATGGTTCAACAGAACCAATTTGGTGGCCGAGCGGTGGACGATCTACACACTCAACTCTGAATGTTTGTGGAGGTGTGTGAGACCATCAAGCATAATGGAATTAGTCAGGATGTGATCCGTCTGCGCTTGTTTCCTTTCTCACTTCGGGATCAAGCCCGGACGTGGTTTACAACCCTGGATTACAGTAGCATCCGCACTTGGGCAGATCTCCGAGCATAGTTCCTTGTCGCCTTCTTTCCACCATCTATGATCATTCAAAAAAAGATGGAGATCTTGCAGTTCCACTAAAATATGGACGAATCTTTATTTGAGGCATGGAGAAGATTCAATGAGCTGTTGAGGATTTGTCCCGACCATGGAGTTGACACCGATGATAGGCCCACATCTTCTACCGAGGGATAAATGAAAGAACTTAAGAATTGGTGGACAATGCAGCCAGAGGTTCTGTGATGAGCAAGTCCGCCGACAAAGCCCTCAAGTTGTTCAAGAAGATGGCCTTGCATACTCAACAATGGGCCAATCCAAGGAGACCTCAAGTTCGGGCAGTGGAGAAGAAGGAAGATGATATCCTCAAGAAGGAGATCGAGAAGCTCAAGGGAGAGATGGAGAAACTGACATCTAATGCTGCTTGTGTTTCTGTTGCACAGGTTGATCCCGTCGCCGACGTGTACTACATGAACTGAGGTGATTATCAGAATCAATACCAGCAAGGGGGATACCAGCATTACCCACCGAGAGCTCATCCAAGTTTCTCATATGCTCAACCTGAAGGTGTCTAGCACCCTCCACTGGGATTTGATGTCCAAAATGGTGAGATCGTGGAGAAGAAAAAGGAGAGCTCGATGAGGTGTTGCAAAAGTTCATCATGGCTTCCGACTATCGGGTTGGAAAAATTGAGCAGGAAGTGGCAAGGGTCAACAATAAGGTGGACAGACTTGGGAAGCATGTGCAGATAATCGAGACGCAAGTCAGTCAGATTGCTACCTCACTTGGTACGCAACACAAGCAAGGGAAGCTGTCGAGCACCACCGAAGTGAACCCCAAGAACCAAAAGGAGTCCAAGGTAATCAAATTGAGGTTCAGAACTAGCTACACAGGCTCGAGGATGCCCCAAAACGAGTTTAGGGGAGAAAAGGAGGAAATTCCTGCAGGAATGCCCTCTGTTTCGATTGACACACCTGGTGTCGATTGACACAGAGGAAAAGAAGAAGAAGGCATGTCGAGTGAAGATGAAGAATCAATCGACAGGAATTCAGCGGGTGTGTCGACCAACACACACCTTGTCGATCGACACAGAGGCCTGGTCGACACACTTGCAGCTCGGCCGACACAGAGGCTGCCCCAACTCAACAACCCAAGTTCCAAAGCTGCTTCAGCACCTCTGATGCCTTTTCCTCAATGGTTCGCCAAGCAGAAAGGGGATTCCAAGTTCTCGAGATTTGTGGAAAATTTTAATAAGGTAAGTATAAACTTCCCATTGATCGAGGCTTTGAGAGAGATCTCAGGGTACATGAAGTATCGCTACAAGCTGATGAGTGAAAAGAAACACTATGTGGACAATTAAACGGTGAAGCTTCATGAGCAGTGCAGCCTACTCCTTCAAAAAAAGATTCCAATCAAGAGGAGTGATCCAGGGTGCTTTTCGATTCCAATCAAGATCGGGGGATCGAGTTTTAAAAGGTGTTATGCGACACTGGTGCCAGCATCAATCTAATGTCATAATCCATCTACAAGTGCCTTAACATTGGAGAGATGAGGCCTACTACAATCACACTGCAGATGGCAGACCGATCTGTGTCTCGCCCCAAAGGTATATTAGAGGATGTTCTCATTCATTTGGGTCATCTAATTTTCCCTGCAGATTTTGTAGTGCTTGACTTAAAGGAGGATAGCAACATGCCCCTCATCTTGGGATGAGAGTTCTTGGATACTAGTGTTGCACTAATTGACTGTCGTGGAAGAGAAATCACGCTTCGAGCTAATGATGAGAAGATCACATTCATGCTCGACAAAAGTCAGCAGCAATCCGAATGCAATCGGATCACCTCCATAGAAGACTCTGAAGACGAAGTGGAGGAAACTGAGGAAGAGAAGGAAGGCAGAGCTGCCATTGAATGAGAGCGAGGGAATGGGATGGCAAAATTTCCAATTACACCATATTACCTTGAGCTCACTACTGTCATTCAAGATCGGTTGGTCTACATGGTTGATGCTTGAGGAAGGCGAGTCCGCACCCATCCTCCATGGACTTGAGAAATTGAGGTACCGTCGAGCTTCGACGTTAACTAAGCACTCGTTGGGAGGTAACCCAACCTTTACTTGCTTAATTTCAATTTTTTTTGATTTGTTTTACTTTTTAATTTTCTATTATTTGTGTTTAATTTTGAAAAAAATAATTTTGGAGGATTGACCTCTGTATCGATCGACATGCCTGATGTTGATCGACACAGAGGTCTCGATAGAGCTGCACTTCGACCCATGGAAGGAGTCGACATGAAGGCTCCGTGTTGATCGACAAACTACCTATCGATCGACACAAAGTGCCAGCGGTAACAAACCTTTGTTGAACACTGCTGATTCCTCCAGTGGATAAAAACTTTGATGTCTTAGATCAATTGCCAGGTACTAGTTCTTATTCTTGTCTGATTTTCAAACTTTTTCTAACTCTCCGAGATCAAATAAGTTTGGGGGGGTGTGGACAAGAATTCAAACTTTTCTATCCCTTTACTATGCTTTATGTTATTTAGATTTATGTCATTTAGATTTATGCCTAGAAAAAAAATGGATTTAGTGTGAACAAACTATTGAGTTTTTGAACCTATCTGAACAAAGTGTGAGTTTGAAATTGATTAAGGATGAGTTTGATTTGATTTTGATTGTGGTTGATTGCTTATGAATGTAGAATACCGCATGATAGGATTGAATTGGAACTTACACTTGCATGATGTTTGAGTGGATTGAAATTGATCGTGGAAGAAAAATTGAACTCAAGTAAGATTTTGAGCCCTATTTTTGTTTGGTGTGAAATTCGCATGTATGTTTTCATTTCTCTAGAACTTGCTTCTGTTCTATTTTGAGACGGCATAGTGTGCACAAGGATATAAAATTATTTTAGGCCATCTTTATTAGCCAAATTATCCCAAACACTGTCCCTTGTGATATTTTATCACTAGAATAGCCCTTTGAGCATGTTACTTTTTCTTTCTTGGTCTATGAGTTAGAAAAAATTATAGTTTTGTCTTGTCTATGAGAGAGTGCTATAAATGAGGTGAATTGTATCTTGTCTATAAGATTTTGGGTGAAAAAAAGATAATTGTTATAGGTGGATGAGAAATTTTCAAATTGGTGAACAAAGAAGGTTGGGCTCTAGAAAAAGAAAAAAAAAGTGTATTTGTATCCTTATAAACTCATTCTCAAAACAAAAAATTATAGAGCATAAAAGGATTAGAAAATAATAAAGAAAGAGAAAAGAAAAAAAGAAAGAGCCTTGATTTGTGTTGAAAATATATTAGAAGATGGGTGGATGATGAATAGATAGTGGTTGGATTGTTGAGAGTCGCGAAGTCAATTGATTTAGTCACATGCTCATGTTTCCCTACCTTTCACAAAAAGCCTACATTACAACCAAATGAAAAATCCTTTCTGATTCTTCAATTGTGCACATTTTAGCAGTGGAGATTCTAGATATTTTTCAAGCCTATGGTAGAAATTTCTTCATACATGTTGTGAGTGCTTTCATTGAAAACCCAAACACTTGTGTGAATGAACAAAACACTGTCTTGTGAGTCTTCCGCAGTTGATGAATGTCTTATCTCTTTCAAATTTCTTGTGGGATGTGGATTTTTTATTCTTGAATGTGATTAATCTTGTGAGGCATTGCACTTTCAACTGCATGAGATTTCTTTTCTTTCTTTTCTTTTGATTGAGGACAGTCATGCATTCAAGTTTGGGGGGTTTGATAAGCTCATATTTACACTCACTTATCCATGTTTTCTGCTTTGTTTTAGTGCAATTAGATTAGGTTTTTAGTTATTTTCGTGCGTGAGTACATTATAGAGGATGTTGTGCTTGTTATGCTAAATTTTGTAGGTTTTTAAGGCTAAAAATGATCAAAAGGTGAAAAGAGCCGAGTTTGACAAAGTTGTTGTTTCGATTGACACACGGGAAGTCGACTAACTAGGAAGACAAGCCAAAAACTTAAAGCATGACCTTTGTGTCGACCGACAGGGAGCATGTTGACCGACACAAAGGTTGCATGTCGATCAAGAGCAGCTGCATAAGAGGAACTTGACATGTGTGGTGCATGTCGATCGACACTCATCGTGTCAATCAACATGAAGGCCAAATGGGGATCGGACAACAAGGATGTTTGAAGGACTCGACACATTGCCTTGCGTCAATCAACAGGCTCCCAGACAATCGATACCGAGGCCGAAAAAGTGGAATTTGCTCAATTTGGTAATTTTCAGTATTTTAGTCCAATACCTTGTATAGATGTTTTCACTCCTCTAAAAATAACACTCCATTAGGGCTCGAAAATATCTCTTTTTAATCATTGTTTACACTTAGAATTTTATAGCATTGGAGTTTTTCCAAGACCTTCAAGGTTCTATTGTCCTTGTAAGGTAATTTACGAATTTTAATAGAATGTTTGTTTTATTTCTATCCATGTTTAGTGGCTAGAAACCCTAGTAGATTCTAGAGTTTGATAATCTTTTCTGATGCATGTATGAATGATTCAACTCAATAAGCATGGTTTAATTTCCTGAGCTTAACTAATTGAATCTAGATTTAAAGAAGGATGAGAGATGAGTTTGGATCTAGGTTTGTAGTTATCAATTGAAGGACCGAGAGATGAAAATTGGTAATATGAAGAGGAAATTAATTACAATTGTTTTCTATCTCAAAAGGAAGAATTAAATTGTTGGATTTAATTAGATAATTATGAGATTGATTAATGTTATATTCTTGAGACTGAGAGGAGATAGTCACACATTAGTAATCTTGGTTTAAATTGCAAAACACGGAATTTAATCCATTGCAATCTAATTGTTCCCCATTGCTAAGTTGATGAATTTTTCATGTTGATTATTTGATTATCTACCCTGGAATCTGTATCTTTAAATTCTATTTTCAAAACCCTTTATTTTTTTGCATTGTAATCTTTAAATTCCGAAACCAAATCCCTATTTTGATTTACTTAAACGGCTGTGGTTTAAAAACTATGGCTATTACATAGAATAGTTTCGCTATACAGTCTCTGTGTGTTCGACAAACTTATGATTTATAAATTTATTTGCATCACTATTCTATAATTTATCTGGTTATATTATCGGTGATCACTATTGCCATCCTATCCCATGTGAATCAGGGCCTCTATTTGACTTAATTAATTACCCATGTTTAAGACAATGCACATCCATTATTTAATTAAAAGCTCTGACAATATTAATTAATTAATATCTTAATTCCTTAAGTAGTACCTGCTCAATATTATTATCGTATCGGAATAAATTCCACCTGCAGGGTTTAATACGATAAAACTTATGAGATCCTTAATAGGAAGTCATCAACCTAGATGACCAGGACACGGTGTCCTAATGTGTCTAAATAAATACATACAAATAATGTTGTTACCCAAGATACTGAGCATATTGAATCATCCTTTTAATTCTCACTCATGGTAAGTCAAAGCAACAAACAATAATTTGCAAATATCTAAATATCACATCTAGAGTTAAGAATTAATAAAGTCGTCGAGACCTTGGTTCTTCATAGAGTCAGAATAGAAGAACACATCTCACCGTGATCCGTTCAATGCGACACCACACACTAGTATAAACTAATAATCAAGACTAGTTATCTCAAGTTTATACTACAACCTAAAACGACAGTTTATCCAGAACTATCTCATTTTTGAATATGTTTTATATCTTATAAGGAACCTAACAATGCGATCTTCAGTGGGACGACGTAGCCACCACATTGTTTACAATATAAGATAAGTGGATATACATGCAATCATGAGATTGCAACAATGTGATAACATTTGTTTCAGTTAATTATAGGAGATTAAGTACATGACAAGCTCACTTAAAAGTTTGCTTTACAATATACTCCAACAAGAGGGGAGGGATATTTGTAGACATCTCGGTTCAAGAGGAGAATGAAAAGGAATGATACTGAAAGCTTGAGATCCTCCTCTATACATAGATGATAACCCTAAATGTTTTCATCTCAATCTAAGGTTGGAAGGTGAAGGGTTTGAATAAACGGTTGGATGTCTTAGCACAACTGTTACACCCTCGAGTAATGTGCCATTTATTTGATTGACAATCCACCATCTCAAAAACAGAATATTCGGAGTAGTTTTGACAGTTGCGTGAGGCAAAGATTATAGAAAATCTAGGATGAGGAACATAAACCTATAAGCTCTATTAGTTTCCATTCGGGAAAACTGACTTCAATTGCCTTCGACAAATGGTACTATAATGACAAAGAGCTTGGACTCAGTCATAACCCGCTACCAGCTGACTACTAATAAGGTTCAGGGCGTCCCGTTTAGAATTATGTACCTCAAAGCTTAAAGTCCTCTCTGTCAGCGAGTCGTCCAACCACTAATATTGGGATACTAAGAGCTTGGACTTAGTATGTATATATCATAACTCAAATAAATAAGTGATGAGTTATGATATTACCTTCAACAATTGGATCAGTATCTGAAGTGCGTGAGTTGATGGTCCTTGGCTTGAGAAACTCATTGAATAATAGTTCAAGGCTCGGATAACATAGTAGATTCGGTGTTTATCTAGCTTCAGATCCTTGAGTATTGAGCATTGATTTGCTTATGTGGCGCATGTTGATAAGATCCTTTACTACACTTTGATGAGATCGCATTAATGATGCATACTTCTCGAGATCCTTATCCATCTTTTCGACTATAGAGCTACTCACTAATTGTCTGTTCCCATCAAGTGTAATTAGCCTTTTACCAGTTTATTCCCTGGTAAAGTAAGTACATCAGCACATATGACTGGCTGCTGGTTGAAAAGTCACCAGCAAATCAAAGCTAGAGCTGAGACCTAGCTTTATTCCGCAACCCTTCACAAGAATACTAGTTCTTGTAAATCAATTAAAGTAATCTAGGTCCCCGATCAACAACGGGTCCTGTAGGATTAGCATGTTGGATCATTCCTATAGGAATCCAAATCCGAATCATATTTGGTGCAGGAAGATTCTTAGAATGCTTCCCTACAACCTTCCTCTTTCTTCTAAAGTAATGCATGGATTTTTTATGAGGATTGTGGTTGTACATTGGTGAGTGTAGTCCGCTTGGAAGTTGTCTTCCTTGCTGGACCTCGAAAATTAGATTTCGGATGAGTGTGGAATCTATGTGGCTTTCTAGGAGTAAGACCTCTGCCACGATGGTAAGCCTTTATAGTCCTAAAATGCGAGGTTTTATTGGACTCAAGCCTTGATTAGTTGCTCCCTTTGCTTGGATAAACTTCTTTCTCATTAGGATTATGAGATAAAGGTAGTTGGTTATAATGAAAACTAGGAGATTTATTAGGCTTCATCGCATGCCAAGCTTTGTTCAATTAAAGACTCCAAGTTCAAGCTGGATTTAATTAAAGACTCACCCAATTCAATTCCTAATTCAAGCCTAATTCAAACCCAATTGTATTAACTAAAAATTAATTAATACTCCAAATTCAAGCCTAAATTAAATATAATTGAATTCAAGCTAGAATGAAATAAGCACGAAATTAAAACCTATTTTATTTTACTCAAACCTAATTCAAGTTGGAACTATTTAAGCAACTAATTCATGACTAATTCATTTAATACAACATAAATTTAAGTTGGAATAAATAAAATCCTTATACAACAAGAATTCAAACAGGAATAAATGAAAACTATATTTTAGGCTATTTGATTTACTTACCACCAAATTCAAGACTCGATGAACTAAGCATTCAATTCAAGCTATTTCATTTAATAACTACCGAAATTCTACAATTTGACATTTCGAGTTCAAGTTCATATAAATCTAGGGGTATAAATGAACCAAATTGTTCGTGAGCTACTCGGATCTCGACTCGATAAAAGCTCGTTCGAGTTCGTTTAGTAAAGCTCGTTTATTAAATGAACCAAACTTGAGCATCATAGTATTCAACTCGTGAGCTCGTGAGCAGGCTCGTTAGCTAAAATTAGTAAGAAATATAAAATAATTACTTTTATAAAAATGATATTTTCATAATTTAAGAGTAACAATAATGATAAATCTATCTAATAATGAAAAATATTTAGAATATGAGCATGAATATGATATTTTTTTTGGAATAAATAACCTTTTCATCAAAATAATAATGAAAATCTTAAATATATTTTAAATTTAGAAAGTTCGTTTAGGCTCGATAATGTTCGTGAACATCAAAGTATTTGATTAAAAAGCTCGAAGCTCGACTCGAAACTAAACGAGTCAAACTTGTGCACGATACTACTCGACTCGACTCGGTTCGATTACACACCTACATAAATCAAAGAAAAGTATTATATTTAATTATTTGCAATAACCTGAAAATAAATATAAAATTAAAATCTATGATACAATAATATTACATAGAGTTTAGTAAACATTTCACAGAATTCAAGATAATTGGTGGACAAATATGATGGGTTTTGTATACTGAAAGCATTTATTACAATGAGTATACAAAGGTTTATTTCTCCTATCTGTTAATAATCTTACATGTATGAACAATGGTATCCTCTTCTCTCACCTATAAGGATGATCATACGGCGTGTTGTAGATCGCAGAAGACAGTATGATCACTTGACCTAGTGAGACATAAACCTGATCACAGCCGAGACAGCGTATGAGGAAACGTCTGTCCGGATGGCTGTGGTATTGTCGGAATAAGTAGTCTATCTTGGTTACTTGACATGCTGGTACGCAGAGGTGGCGTATTGATGGACCGCGGTGAGATGTATTCGTCTGTCTGACATCAGCGAATACAAGATCTCGTTATATTGATTGAGTCCAAACCCTAATGAAGGTTCAGGGGTTTGCACGGGTTGACTGTTGCTTTGACTTGCCATGGTGGAGAGCCTAAGTAACGTGCTCGTATATCCGCATCTTGGGTAACAGCAGTTCGTGTAGTACCGCCTGAGACTGGGTTTAGGTAACCATATCCGAGTAATAGGATGGGGACATTCCCTGAGGAGCTCAATAACATTCATCGTACCAAAGTCCTGTAGGCAGATTAAGTTCAGGCACGAGTGATAAGGATTGAGTGGTACTACTCAGGAATAATAAGATATTAATTAATTGTAGTTAGAGCTTGTCAGAGGCTCCGATTAATTAATGGATGTCCGGTAACCTTAAATATGGGGAATCTCAATTAATGCAGCCCGTTCTCATAATTTGGTAATAAAGGGGTAGGTTAGTATTAATTTTGTGGTGAAAAAGAATTAATACTCATTAATTAATTGTGTCCTGGGTTATGGACATGGAAATTAATTAATTTATAGACCCACTTTATTATTTGCATTAGGTCCCAAATTTGGCCCAAGGAAAGTGTGCTGAATTGAGCCCAGGAGCCCATTAGGGTTTACCACCCTAGGTCTATAAATAGACAGCTCTCTCCCATAAGTTGTAACACAGTTGAAACACACTAAACCTAGGAGAGAGAGAGAGAGAGCGGTGCCGATCTTATTTCAAAGGGAGGAGAATTTCGATTCTGGTCCTGCTCAAACCACAGATCTACGGAGTCCTCACCAGTAGTAGATCTGAACAGCACCGGGATACAGATCTAATCTGGAGAACAACAGATTTCTTTCTTCCCTTTTATTTTCGATTTTATTCTAGAAATTAGATTTCTAATTTCTAAGTCCTCAATCCACAATTCTGGTAATGAAATTCATAGGAGCATGCTAGGGTTTGACTTGTATTTAATTATGCATAAAATCCATAAATCGATCCGGTTCAGTTTGGTTTTGGTGATTCGGTTCACGGGAAAACCCTAGAATTGGTATCAATGCCAGGTTCTTGATTTATGGCTCTTTTGTGTATAATTAAATTTGATATGCATGTATGTATGAATTTATTGTTGTGGTTGGTTTTTGTTCCTCGTGGCAACCCGTGTGATTCAGCCCGCGGTAGTTTATCCGTGTAGGGCTGAATTATTTTTGTAAAATCACGAGAAAATCCGTGATTAGTGTAGATTTGAAAATTTGTAATAGAATAGATTTTCTGTAATTTTTCAAATTATGTAATTGGACGGGTCGAGGACGGAGAACGAAGACAAAGCCCGCGAAGGGTGACGCACGGCAGCGGCGCAGGGCCGCGCACGGCGCAGGCGATGGCGGGCGGCAGTGCGCGTCGCGGGCAGCCGGGCGGCGGGCAGACAGCAGCGGCGTCGGGGGCCTGCGCACGCGAGGCACGCGCTCGAGCATGCGCGGCGACGGCGGTCAGCGGCGGTCGGCGGCGGCGGTGGCTGTCGTCGGCTGCTGCTGTCCCTGCGGCGGTGGCTTGTGGATTTGGTGGTTTGTGCAATCCTGTGTAAACCCTAGGGTTTGCATTAGGGTTAGGGCAAATCATCAGATCACAAAGGCTTAAATCCCAAAAGATTTGGTGAATCAAGATTTGGAGGCCCTTGAAGATTTGGAAAGATTTGGAATTATCCAAATTAAATTCAAATTCAAATTGTAATAGATAGAATTTATCTTTCTATTTTTGGGGCCACGAGGAATTTTTGTTTGCCTTAATTGTCCTCGTATGATATGTGATTTATTTATGTGCGCAATTAAGCATGTGTAGATAATAGGAAAAGCATGATTTATCGCTTTTATTATTTACAGCTTTTCAAGCATGCTTATGTGATTAATTTCTTGTTGGATTATATTTTGGGAATTTTTGGGCTTGTATTATTACATGCAAAAATTTGGGAAATATAATGACAAAGAAATTATGTGTGCGCATAAAGAAGCCTATTAAAAGAAAAATACTAAGTAGATTTTTTAATTAAAATCAATAGACCTCCACAAAGCAGTCCTAGGCTGTAAGTGTATCTCTCGTTCTAGTAAACGTCTACGAGTGTAGCTTGTTAGTTCCTAGAGGTGCATGGGTACGGTTGTTGGGATTTCTAGACAAACAATTTAAATCATGTGAATAGTGGGAGGGCTTTGCGTAAACGTCTACGAGTGTAGCTTACGTAGATCTCTTTCACAAGTATTCTAGGATTGATTTAAATTATAGATAACAAAATCTTTAAGGGTTGTGCGGTATGGTTACGTGCCATGCTAAACTGTCTCTTTTGGCCGGAGTTAAATTTGTGGTTAATTGCTTAGAAGCATCTTAGAATATAATGCAAGAATTGCATCCCTGTTCTTGAGATATGGCTTGGTCTAAGGTTTTCACTAATTATTAATTTCTAGTGTCAAAAGCTTCCTAACATGGTAGTGAAATTAAATGGATTGGGGCCTAAAACCCGCAGTTCTGGTTGAGGGTGACATCGTAAACGTCTACGTGTGTAGCTTGCGGTGGGAACTCTTGGGCAATTAGTGGAAAACATTTGTATTTGATTTATTAAAAGGTTTTCAATGCATTTGTTTTCGAAGTTCTACATGTATGTTCTTATTTAAGATTCTTTATTGTTTCAGATATGTATGGTCGATCATTTACTTGCTCTCAATCCTCTAATTGGTCCAAACTTTCCTGAATGGAGTTTCTGCATCAAACACATCCTTTATCTGAAAAATCAAGCACATGTTCTTTACATGGATCCACTGTTGCGCTCTCAAAGAGGAGTATGCGAGCTTGAGCTTGAATTCTATGAAAGATGGGAGGATGCTGATGAGTTTGCCTTCTGGCTCATCACAGGTTCCCTGTCTAGAGAATTAAGGCATAAGTATGAGCACCTCGAAAGGGCTGGAGAGCTTTGGAAGGAACTCTCGACAGCCTTTGGCAAAGTGGAGCGAACTATTAATTGTAAGCTTGTGCACAATCTTGTGTGCAAGAAGATGGTTGAGGATAGTTCAGTGACTACGCACATGATGTCTATGATTGACCTCATGAGACAGTTTACTGTGCGGGGTGGTAATATCAGTGCGCAAGGCGAGATTGATATTATCCTGAATTCTCTTCCGAAATCCTATTATGACTTTAAGGTGGTTGCTGCTGCAAAGGGAGAGTATGCTTTGCAAGAGCTACTTGAGGACCTTGTAGTAGAGCAATCCACCATGCGAGCACGGAAACCTGTTCTGTCTGGTTCTAGTACTGGTTCGACAACCTCTAAGGTTGGAGACAATGGTGCTAAGAGCAAGTTCAGGAAAACAGGCAGTGATAGCATGTCTAGGAAGGGGAAGAGAGTCAAGGTCACTCCAAGAATAACGAGTGTGCTGGATGCGGAAAGGTGGATTGTCCGAATGCTAAGGGACAAGGTACGTTATTTGTATTTGTAACGGAAACATGTTTAGCATCGGTTTCTACTCATTCGTGGGTAGTGGATACTGGAGCTACTGATCATGTTTGTTACATTTTGCAGGGGTTCACACCGAGGAGGGTGCTGAAGAATGATGAGGTTACCATCTCAATAGGGAACGCAGCACAAGTGAGTGCAGCTGCCATTGGGGATTTCACCTTGTACTTTGATGATTCTGTTTTAACTTTGAGAGATGTTTTGTACGTGCCAGATTTTTGGCGAAACCTTATTTCAGTTTCCAAACTTTATGTTGATGGATATTCAGTTATTTTTTATAGTGGTGTTTCTATCATTGGTAATAACGGTGTTATCTATCGTGGAATGCTGAATAATTCTCTCTATGTTAGTAACTGTAATCATAAGGCTTCCGCAAGTATTGCATGTAATTCATCCGTAATTGATAATCCTAGAAAGAGAAAAATTACTTCTTCTGATGAGGATCTTACATATCTCTGGCACTTGAGACTGGGTCACATCAGCTTGAAGCGGATACAAAGACTTGCAGATGACGGTACATTGGACCTAGTCCGGGCTGTACCTTATCAAGTCTGTGAATCCTGCATCGAGGGCAAGATGTCAACTAGGCCTTTCAAGGCTAGTCAGTCTCGAGCAGAGGAAGTGTTGGAATTGATCCATTCTGACTTATGTGGACCGATGTCCACGCAGGCTCGTGGAGGGTACGAGTACATTGTCACTTTCATTGACGATTACTCAAGGTACGGATATGTTTGCCTGCTTCGCTAAAAGTCTGAATGCTTTGATAAATTCAAAGAGTTCAAGGATGAGGTAGAAAAGAAGGTCAGGAAAACTATCAAGTCACTGCGATCTGACCACGATGGCGAATACCTCGGTAACGAGTTCCTGCAGTATTTGTCAGAAAATGAGATTACATCCCAGTGGACTGCACCGTGTACTCCCCAGCAAAACGGTGTAGCTAAAAGAAGAAATAGGACTCTTCTAGAGATGGTAAGATCAATGATGAGTTATGCAAACTTACCAATTTCGTTTTGGGGCTACGCATTGGAAACAGCAGCTTACGTGCTTAATGTGGTGTCTTCTAAATCAGTTCCTAAGACGCCTTCTGAGCTCTTCCTTGGTCGCAAACCTAGTTTGTGCAAGTTTAGAGTATGGGGCTGTCCGGCACACGTACTGTCAAAGGAACCTGATAAGTTAGAAAGCAGGTCAAAAGTAATGTTGTTCATAGGGTATCCCAGGCAAACGAAAGGTGGTTACTTTTACTGTCCTGAGAGTCAAAGAGTCGTTGTTAGCACCAACGCTAGATTATTGGAGGACGAGTATGTGAGTAATCACAAGTCAAGGAGTGATATCGTTCTTCAAGAAATTAAGAACGAGAATGCGAATCCAAGGGAAGGGGATCGTGTAGATGTGGATGCACCTGTGAGAGGTTCAGCACCACAGACACATTCTTCAGTGCAAGGTGCAGGACCACAAGTTACTGCACCTACTACTGACACGGCACTGATGCCTCGTCGTAGTGGGAGAGTTATTTTCCAGCCGGAAAGATACATGTTCGTGGGTGAGTCTTCGGACTTGAGCCCGGAAGACGGACATGAGGACTCTGACCCACTGACTTACGAAGAGGCAGTGCAGGACAAGGATGTTGCCAAATGGCGTGTTGCCATGAATTCTGAAATAGAATCCATAACTGCTATGGATGTATACCAGAAAACTGATTTGCCGGATGGCTTAAGGGCCATAGGGTGCAAATGGGTATACAAGAGAAAGAAAGGGGCGGATGGAAAGATCACGGCCTTTAAAGCCAGGCTGGTGGCAAAGGGTTATAGTCAGAAAGAGGGCATTGACTATAACGAAACCTTTTCACCCGTAGCCATGCTCAAATCCATCCGGATACTCCTTCCCATAGCTGCGCATATGGACCTCGAGATCTGGCAGATGGATGTCAAAACCGCTTTTCTAAACGGTTACCTTGAAGAAGGTAGGGACATCTATATGCAGCAACCCGAGGGTTACATAAGCAAGGGCGAAGAACATCTTTTCTGGAAGCTTAGGAAGTCCATGTATGGACTTAAGCAAGCTTCAAGGTCGTGGAACTTACGTTTCAATGATGTGATTAAATCCTATGGATTTGCACAGCTGGAAAACAAAAGTTGTGTTTACCGACTTTGTGTCAGTGGGAGCGTGGTCTTCCTTGCACTATACGTTGATGACATACTCCTATTTGGAAACAACGAGGGAGTGATGTCCGAAATCAAAGCTTGGTTATCCGAACAGTTCCAAATGAAGGATCTGGGAGAAGTTGGCTACATTCTTGGGATTAAGGTCTAACATGATCGTAAGAGAAGAATGTTGAGCTTATCCCAGGCATCCTATGTGGATACTGTGATTGCCCGGTTCAGCATGCAACTTGCCAAGAAAGGTTTGCTACCTTTCAGACATGGCGTTCATCTTTCTAGTGGGCAGTGTCCTCAGACACAGCGGGAGAAAGATGAGATGAGTCTTGTACCATATGCTTCGGCAGTGGGTAGCCTCATGTATGCGATGTTGTGTACCAGGCCAGATATATGTTATATCGTTGGCATGGTAGCAAGATATTTGTCTAACCCTGGACAGGCGCACTGGACTGCTGTAAAGCACATCCTCAAGTATTTGAAAAGAACTAGGAATTTCTGCCTAGTTTATCAAAGTGAGGATTTATGCCCTGTGGGTTATACAGACTCGGATTTCCAAGGAGACCAGGATGAGAAGAAATCGACCTCAGGATATGTGTTTACCCTGGGAGGTGGAGCTATATCTTGGAGGAGCTCAAAGCAGAAATGCATTGCTGACTCCACCATGGAGGCGGAATATGTTGCCGCCTCCGACGCTGCAAAAGAGGGGGTATGGCTCCGGAACTACCTTTTAGAGTTGGGTGTGATCCCGAGTTTGCCGAGGAGCATCACAATTTATTGTGATAACTCTGGTGCAGTGGCAAACTCAAAGGAACCGCGGTCTCACAGGGCAAGCAAACACATAGAGAGTAAGTACCATATCATACGAGAAATCGTATCGAGGGGCGATGTGCTGATTAAGAAGATTGACACTGCTGACAATCTTGCTGATCCATTTACAAAGAGCTTGCCAGAAAGTTTACGAAAGACATATTTGTGAGCTGGGTCTGAGGTGGATGCTGACCACTGACAGTGGTTAAAGAGACAACAGACTAGATAGACGGACTGTATACTCTGTAATAGCTTAGTTATGCTTTGAGTATAAGTGGGAGATTGATGGGTTTCGTATACTGAAAACATTTATTACAATGAGTATACAACAATTTATTTCTCCTATCTGTTAACAATCTTACATGTATGAACAATGGTATCCTCTTGTCTCACCGATAGGGATGATCATACGGCGTGTTGTAGATCGCAAAAGACAGTATGATCACTTGACCTAGTGAGACATAAACCTGATCACAGCCGAGACAGCGTATGAGGATACGTCTATCCGGATGGTTGCGGCATTGTCGGAATAAGTAGTCTATCTTGGTTACTTGACATGCTGGTACGCAGAGGTGGCGTATTGATGGACCGCAGTGAGATGTATTCGTCTATCTGACATCAGCGAATACAAGATCTCGTTATATTGATTGAGTCCAAACCCTAACGAAGGTTCAGGGGTTTGCACGGGTTGATTGTTGCTTTGACTTGCCATGGTGGAGAGACTAAGTAACGTGCTCGTATATCCGCATTTTGGGTAACAGCAGTTCGTGTAGTACCGCCTGAGACTGGGTTTAGGTAACCATATCCGAGTAATAGGATGGGGACATTCCCTAAAGAGCTCAATAACATTCATCGTGCCAAAGTCCTGCAGGCTGATTAAGTTCAGGCACGAGTGATAAGGATTGAGTGGTAGTACTCAGGAATAATAAGATATTAATTAATTGTATTTAGAGCTTGTCAGAGGCTCCGATTAATTAATGGATGTCCGGTAACCTTAAATATGGGGATTCTCAATTAATGCAGCCCGTTCTCATAATGTGGTAATAAAGGGGTAGGTCAGTATTAATTCTGTGGTGAAAAAGAATTAATATTAATTAATTAATTGTGTCCTGGGTTGTGGACATGGAATTAATTAATGTATAGGCCCACTTTATTATTTGCATTAGGTCCCAGGTCTGGCCCAAGGAAAGTGTGTTGAATTGAGCCTAGGAGCCCATTAGGTTTTACAACCCTAGGTCTATAAATAGACAGCTCTCTCTCATAAGTTGTAACACAGTTGAAACACATTAAACCTAGGAGAGAGAGAGAGAGAGGGGCGCCGATCCTGTTTCAAAGGGAGGAGAATTTCGATTCTGGTCCTTCTCAAACCATAGATCTACGGAGTCCTCACCAGTAGTAGATCTGAACAGCACCGGGATACAGATCTGAAGATCTAATCTGGAGAACAACAGATTTTTTTCTTCCCTTTTATTTTCGGTTTTATTCTAGAAATTAGATTTCTAATTTCTACTTTCGCAGATAAAATCGAATTGCGTGGTTGATTTTAATTTGGAAAATCAAATGCAAAAGATCGGTTCAGACTCGACGGAATAACGGTAATTCCTCAATCCACAATTCTGGTAATTAAATTCATAGGAGCATGCAAGGGTTTGTCTTGTATTCAATTATGCATAAAATCCATAAATCGATCCGGTTCAATTTGGTTTTGGTGATTCGGTTCACGGGAAAACCCTACAAAATATTTATATTTTAATAAAAAATAGTACACTTTGCTATTTCTTGCATTTTTTCATAAGGGTTGCTATTCATTGCTTTTACTATAATATTTGGCCATTAAGGATTTTCCCTCTATTTATATTAGTGTTGGACCCAAAATCAGAGTTAGACTAATACGCAGAAGAAGTCTTTCAAGGTTAAGGCTTCTAAGCTGGTGATTCTGGCATCAGCACGGGTTCAGAAATGCGGATTGTTTAGCGAGTTGTGAATATATTACTTAGCCAATTTACAGTGATATACTCCAACACTTGATGTGTTAAGTTTTAAATATAATGCTAAAGTTCAAAGAAAATAGTAAATAACACAAATAATTTATAGAGATTTAAACCAAATCGTCTCACGTCCTCTCTTCAGACTAGAAACACTAAGCTAGATATTACAAATATGTCAACGATCTATTGCTAGCTTATGAATGCCCGTGTCCACCAGTCCACTAGCACACTCGCCAAGACCTTTGTAATCCAGGGCTTCTTCAAGCCTGAAAGATGAGCACACCACTTGACCTTTAGACTGAATTTGAGAGTTTGAGTTCCCCTAAAGACTGTAGATTAGCCAGTCCGAGGAATATTTGTAGATTAATTCTTGGAACGAAAAAACTTTTATATACTTCAGTCTTTAAGATCTCCTGTCTTAAAGTCTGATCTTAAGAAAGTCCTTGTTTGTTCTAGCTTGAGTGTGTCTTATAGCTGGTTGGGAAGGGTCTTGTTGGTGATGACGTATCAGCCAGCTCCTCCAAATACGCTTTGCTGGTAACAGAGTGTTAGCCAGCAACCTAGACAAGCTTCTTTATTGGTGAAAATTTCGGCCAACAAATCTCCAAAATCTTGTAAATCAGTCTTATTATAATCGATAATTCATATACAAGACATTATAAGTTTGAGCTAATCTATCTAGACACACTAATCTAGTAGTACATTTGACTCATCAAAACATCATATAAGGAATGAGTTTCTAACAAAAATTTCAAACAATTAGGTTATATCTCGGTCTTATTTAAACATATAATATTCTAAAATATTTAAAACATACATAATGCTACATCCGTCCCGTTTATTTGTCCCCTTAAGATTTGGCACAATAACCAATGCGAGTAGAGATTGAGGAAATTAGTATTTTATTAGTGAGTAGGTATTAACTTTTCATTTTAGGTAAGAGGACAATTAAATGGGATTGACAGAAAAGGAAAGAGGGACAATTGAAGTGGGACAGAGGGAGTAAGATATTATATTTTTATATTTATTAATAAATTTTTAAATAGATATATTTTTTTATCCATCAATGTTATATGGTATTTCCACGGGAGACGGAGAAATATAAGCAAATCTTTGTTTGTGCAAAGAAAACTCTGATCGAAATTGTTATTTTAAATGAAAATAAAATGTTATATTTAAGCTTAAATACATCATTTCCTAGGCATAAATACCTAATGCGCTATGTACAATATGCATCCGATCGGAATATGGGTTCCAAAATTCTCTGTGTGAAAATGGAATTCTGTTCGGTATCCAATCAATTGTGTAACAGGAGACTCACTCATTATATGTTAGTACATTAAAAAGGATATTATTTTTAATATCATATGTCCAATTATATGTATAAATTTGATCATTCTAAAAAATATATCCAACACAAAATTTATAAATAGGAGTTTAATTTATAAAATTAGTCCTTGAAAAATTAAACTTGTGTTATTTGAATAATAGTAAATATAATAAGTTAGTGAAGTGTAATATTTTAAAAAATAATAATATGTATTGTCATTTTTTATTGTAAAGCTATACTATAGTGAAATTATGGAAGAAATAATAAATAAAATAAAACAAATTGATGCTTTTTTTGAAGAAAAATGAAATTGATGTTGATGTAGTGTTTTTGAGTGAGAAAATGACAAATATATAATTGTTTTGAGCTTCTTCATTTATTGCATTTATAGATTATACATTTTATACAACAAATAAATTTAGAAAATCTAAAGAAGATTATATTTGTGACACTTAAAAAAATTACATCATAATTAATTAAACTCAAAAATATAAACATTTTTCTTGTAGTCGTGAATGCATGCTAGGTTTGTGAATTAATGGAAAATTTTCATATCATAAGGGCCTTGTTGGTTTCTTTCAAAATTTTAAGTTAGAAAATATTATTTAAAATTTAAATTGGGAGAGTATCTTTTTTCATTAGTTGTATTAGAATTATTTCATCCTAGATAAAATATTTAATTTTCTTTTCAAATTGAAAGTGTCGATTTTTTTTTATAAGTGTGTGAAGATTATGTACATAGACAATCCTACTAACTGAAATTTATGTCTCGACTATGTTGCGTTTAATGCATATAATAAATTTGGAAGTTTACTTGTTGAGGTTAAAAAGGTTATGAAATTGTAACAACCGCTAAAGTTCATTACTTATTTGTTCATTAAGAAAGGCCAACCACAAAAACATAAAGGATAAACATGATTGTGACATATAACCGTAGGACAATTTCATTTTCTCAAAATATATATGTTTTTAATAATAAATTGAAATATCTATCATTAGTATATTTCTTGAGTGTAATATTTTATGAGAAAAATTATGGAATAACCAATTTGACTATTACTGTTGGTACCGAAATCAGAGTACGAATATATGCAATGGAAGTTAAATGAATCTTGCACTTGTTCTGAAAATTGACTGGAACTCAGTTTTCAGTTTTGGGAAAACTCAGTTTTAAGTAGGGATGAATATTCGATTATTCGATTCGATTTTAGCCCGTAAAATAACCGAATCGAAATAACTGAATTTGTATTTTTGAAAACCAAACCGAACCGAATTACCGAAATTTTAATTCAGTTTTCAATTTTTTTCTTCGGTAATTCGATTTTAACCGAAATTTAGAAATAAATATGAAGATAAACATAAAAAATTCCTAGTAGCATGGTTCAAACATAAAATAAGATGCTAAAGTTCAAACTTCACAAATTACAACCTATAATCTGATAGGGGACAGCATTAAAACAATAGTTCATAGTTTAAACAAAGTTCAACACAAAATAAAATAAATTTTTCATCTTCAGCACCAGCAATACAGCAATTCAGCAACAGCAATCACAAGCAGCAATAACCAGCAGCAGCACTTTGCAATCCAGGCTTCAGCAACACCAAATCAACAATTCAGCAACAGCAATTCAGCAATCAGCAATCAGCAATTCAACATTTAGCACCTTCTCCTCCTACAACCTGAAATCGCCAACATAAAAACAAAATTATAGACAAGAAGATTCAGCAAACACCCAATATTAAACATAAATTCTACACTCATTAATCCAACAAAACTAGTGAACTATGAATGAAACATTAAAATGACCACGAGGATGATAACGAGAGGCAGACGTGTTGCGTGCGACGTGGCGGCTTGGTGGTGTGACTGGTGTGTGGTGTCGGTCGTCGGGTCTGCAGGTGGGCTGGCTGCGCCGCTGTAGTGCGGTGAGGGAGGGTGGGTGCTGCGTGCGGCATGGCAGCTTGGTGGTGTGACTGGTGTGTGGTGTCGGTCGTCGGGCGTCGGGTCTGTAGGTGGGCTGGCTGCGCCCCTGCGGTGCGGGAGGGTGTGACCGTGTGGGCTGGGAGCCTGCCTGGGCCGGCTGGCTGGGGTGCGGGAGGGTGTGGTGTGGCTGGGGCTGGGGCTGGGGTGCGGCTGGAGGACAAAAAATCAAGGAATGAAGTGAAATAGTAAATAGATCTTAGGTTACTAGTGTGTGGTGTAATTTAATAGTTTTTAGAAATTAAAAATTAAATAAATAAATATATATATATATATATATATATATATTAATTTGGTTATTTTGATTATTACTGTTCGGAGAAAAAATAACCGAACCGAACACCGAAATTTTATGAAAAATATAACCAAACCGAATCAAAAAACCGAAATAACCGAACCAAAATAACCAAGATTTTTTTGTTTGGTTTGATTATCGATATTTTCGGTTTCTTGCTCTCCCCTAGTTTTAAGCTTGAAGTAAGTTTTAAGTTCAGGTTCAAGTATATGCTTCAATACTTAGCGAAGTACTAAATGTTTCAATAAATAAGTAAACTTAAAGTGCAGAAACTTAAGTAAGTAGGAAAGAACGCAGGATATTAGAGTAATTTCACTACAACAAAAAAGCTAATAGACAATGTGGAAATCACGTAGTCTATTAAAAATTTATGCATTGTCTATTTATATGTAATCTATTTGGAAACGCTAATAGACGACGCGGAGCCTTGTGTCGTCTACATGCTAATAGACGACGCAAGGCTCCGCGTCGTCTATTATCATATAGACGACGCGACGAACCACGTCGTCTATTAGCATATAGACGATGCGAGTAACTTCGTCGTCTTTTCTTTTAATTTTTTTGTTTTTTTATTTAATTTTATAAATCCTGTAAAAACGATAAAATAATTTATGAAATTTAAATTACCCATGAACAAATAATAACAATATAAAATGACATTTAATAATTCTCAAAATTACATATGTATGGTAATAATGTAGTGTGAAAACTAAGTGTAAATACAAAATAATCTAAGTACATCAAATGTGACGATAAGTCTTCTTTCCATCTGCCTCAAATCGATCATGCATAACTGTGGTCCTATAGAAAATACAAGACAATGTCAACATTAGAAGAGATAAATGTCAAAATACACATTCACATACATTTAATATCCTAAAGATAATCGGGACGCATAACATCTTAAAATGCTTCAACCGAAAAATCAACACATTTTGATGAATAACGATAAGGAAATAAACAATGATAATACATCCCCCTAATTCACATATTAATATCCTGAAGAGAATCGGGCAGCATAACATCATAAAATATTTCAACCAAAAAATCAACAAAACACATATCTTAATGACAATTGAGCAGCATAACATCTTAAAATGATTAAACTGAAAAATCAACAAACCACATTTTCACATAATAATGATAACCACAACCCCCACATGGGCGAGAAATACGATAAAAAGAGGAAACAAACAATGATAATACACCCCCACACGGGCGATAAATAACGATAAAACGATTAATCAAGTAGACCAAAATACCTCAGTTCATATAAGTTTGAACAATACCACACCATTCTGTACAAACTTCATTGATTTCACGTGTATGATACATTTCTTCATTAAACTATTAATAATAGAAGCACAAACACAATAAATAGTTGCAAGTAATGAATAAGCTAATGAGTTCTGAAATCAAATTTTTTTAATAAATTGATTTATTTAATTACCAAATTTGTCAACGGAAGAGAATCACGAATATCGTTAATGATATCTTTCATATATCGCATAACATAATACCCACATTGTTTTGCATCGGGCTGTTGTGAACAATGTATGATCATATAGTTTAAGAGACAGTTAATGCTTTAATATAAAACTTTGAAATTCTTAAGTGAGACACATATTTGGACGATTGAATACTATGAGGATTGATACCATCCGCTAAAAGTGTCAATAGAAGATTTCTAGGTTTGTTTCCAAACTTTGGCCACTTTTCATCCACGAGTTTCCACGTTGGTACATCTGCCGGATGACGTAGACAGCCATCACTTACTCTCTTGTGAGCATGCCACGTTAAGTTGTTGGACATCTCTTTAATGCGAAACATCCTCTAAAGCTAGGTATTGGAGGAAAGTACCATAAAACCTTAGTTGGAACTCGATCACATATCTTGCTCTCCTTTACAGGAGCACCATCAGAAATTTTATCTTTCTTAATTACCTTCCACCTTGATGTTCCACAAGTAGGGCAACTCACCAAATTAGCATGTTCATTCTGATACAAAATGTAATCTTGAAGGTAAGCATGAATATTTTCATACTTCATCTCTAATGTGGATAGGCTCTTTTTGCCTCGTACAATGATGAAGGCATTACATTATCGTTTGGCAGTATTTCTCTTATCATCACCAGCAGCTCTGTAAATGAAGTATCACTCCAGCCATATTTTTCTCTCAAATTATATAGTTTAGCGATTGCTAATAACTTCGTGAATTTAGTACACTCAGGGTACAGTGGCATCTCTGCTTCCTCAGAATTTTATGCAAATGACTTGGATTCTCAACATTCGCGTCGTGCACCATATTAGCCGGCTCATTTGAATAAAATTCATGATCGACATTCATCCTTTCGCACCCATCATCTTTGCGAGATCTAATAATCTCTCCATGGTGGATCCACCGAGTATATGTCAAATCAACTCCATTATAGATCAGATGCACCTTGATAGTTTTCACATTATTTTTTCGTAGATTTCCACGCTTAACACATGGACAACACATCTCAATCGGATCTTTACCATTCTCAATAGCAAAATTCAAAAAAGAATTGATTCCGTCCTCATACTCCTTTGCTAATCTATTTTTCGGCATTCACCCCTTATCCATTCCTGTCATAGAATATTTTTAAACCTGATACAGAATTCTCAATTAATTTAGACTCCCATAATTTTAAATGTCTAATCTTTATAAACAAGCCATAAGTAATCAGTCAAAGTGGTTGAGCTCCGAAAACACATAGACAAAGTGGTCTTAAATTTTAATTTAGTAACATTTTTGTCTTTTTCATAAATGTTAATTCATCAAGATATCACTCAAGTATAATTTTTAATAATATTGTGTACGTTATAATAATTTTATATAGTGTTATGAGATTTACAATTCTTTCAAAATAAGTAGTAAAGTCATTAAAAATATGTATCATACAATTAAATTAACAATAAAGTTTATTGGTGTTTCACACCACACTGTAACGGCTTCCATTACAATACATATAATTAAGGTTATCAAATGTAGTTCACGGAATTCTCCCATGTTATATGCTTTAGTATTACTCTAATATCACACGTCTTAGTAAATTGGAGTTTTACACCACGGTGTAACGGTTTCTGTTACCATTACTTTACATATAACTATCATATATCTTCACAATTAATTTTTGTGAAGATAATATTTTGTAAAGATAATATAACAATTTTATTAGTTTTTATGGGGATATTGCAAGTTTTAATGTGTAATACTTCTCCAAGAATTTGGTTATTTCCCTGTTAAGATATTATGTTTAATCTCGTATTTTACATCTACTATGAAAAAGTTAATAGTGGTGATTAGGCTTTAAACGAATAACGCTCGAGAACTTTTAACAAACAAGAACTTTTAATTTCTTTTCAGTATTCCACATCTACGCCTATAACCTAGGCTGATTAGGCTTTAAACGAATAACGCACCAGAATTTTAAGCAACCACATCAACAAGTGATTCAAGATTTGCTATGAGTTTTAGAGTTGAAATGAAAAAAGACTCGCCAACGCAGCAAGATGCCCTTCCTGAAGAATGTTTCCGTCTCTCTCCAACCTCGCCCCAACAAAAGTTTCAGACTTCACCAAAACAAAAGCCACAATGCACATTATCTAGTGGAGTTGAGGAGGAGGCGCGCTGGTGGCCGAGTGATGGGGGGACAGGGGCGCCAGTCAGAACTAAGTGGGTTGAAGGAAGGATGGACTCGCGGACGGACAAGGGCAACACAGTCGAGACGAACTTGACAGAGGAGGACGAACTCGCGAACGACCTCGGTGGTAGGGCGCAGGCAAAGATAATGGAGGATGGGTCGACGAGGTTGAAGGAGGACGGACGACTCACACGGCACGATCCGAGAATAGGCTCGGAGGCAGACGCAAGCGAAGAAAGTCAAATCGACGGAGTCGACGCCATTGAAGGACATGACATAGGTGCAGGGGAGAATAGAGAAACGATGGCAGGCGCAAGAGAGAAGACTAAAAATGGCCGAAAACACGGAAACTCTCAATCGAGGGTTTTTTCTTTAAAATTCAATAACAGAGACGATGCAGGCAACCGCATCGTGTATATGGCTATAGACGATGTGAGATACGTGATTTCGCGTCGTCTATATGAATATAGACGATGCGGATTTCTAACGTTGCCCCACACAATACACTATGTAGTTATGTTTTTGCATTGTCTATTATGATTCATTCGTGTTATCTATATCATGTAGTATATTACCCTTTTTGTTGTAGTGTTTGGAATCAAAGTCCTACGTCTACTCTTCCGAACTTAATCGAAAATCCACTAAGTCACATATTACAAACCTTCTCACGATCTATGGTTAGCCCGTTGGAAACCTTCGTCCTTTGGTCTGCTAACATCACTCGCCCAGAAACTCCTTGTAACTTGCTTCTTCTTCAGCTTGAAGTGAGGACGCACACCGCAACATTCAATCTGGATGGTTGGATGTTTACAGTTTTTCCTAGAACTGAGGTTGTTGGCAAACGCCCGTGATAATTCGAGTCCCAGAGTAGGAACTGACTGCTGTGATTATTACTTGAAAAGTAATAATCACAAAGAGTAATAGCTTAAGCTTGAGAGCTTTAGCCTCGTGCACTTAGACAGATGCACAGAAGGCATAACTAAAGTCGAAAAACTTAAGTCTCGTGTTCAAATAACACGAAGATTCATAGAGCTTTTCAATAGATTGTTTGGCAAAGCTTTGACTAAGTTTTGTGCATAATTCTCGTTAGTGTTTCTGTCAAAGTGTCAAGCTATCTATAGCCGGGGTTGGACGACAATTTGAGTTCTTCTCGTTAGACTAGTCGATCCAGCCGTTAGAGACAAAGATTGTGTCATCCAATTATAGTCATTTTTCTGCTTTGCTCTACAGTCTGCTTTTCACTTCTGACAGTGTACTTTCTACCTACTCTTGTCAGACTAAGTTTCAATTCGAGGAATCGAAGTTTAAGTTTCCTCGTACTGACTTTTTGATACCACTTGGAGACATCTTCAATCTGACATCGGATTCCTTATGTCTCCTTGTTTTTCATGTGCTCTTGAAATCCAAACTGAAAACTGACATTCTCCAAAGTCAGTTTTATGTTTCCTCTTCTCTTCGGAAAAACTCAGTTTTCAGAAACTTACTTTTCTGAACATTTTAAGTTTTAAGCACGGAAACTAAGTCTTCATTATTTCGAGTTTCTTGGGGTCTTTTATTTAATTAGTGAAACTTGATTCTTGTCTTCTTGAGCTTGGATATCTCTAATTTCTTCCTCAGAGACTAAGTCTCTATTTGCTCGATCTTCAGCTTCAGTTTCTAGTCCATTACAACTCAATAAATCATATACAAGGATTATATTTAGAAATACTCTAAAAACTTAAAGCTAAAGTCAGTTTTAACACGCCAAAACATCAAGTAAGGGATAAATGAAACTCAATTTCTAACAATTACATCTCATAGTTTTGGCCACCTTTATGAAGACATTTCAAAAACGGCCAGAAGTGCAATTTTTCTGATTTTTGTAGGTGGACAATTTACAAAAGAAAATAAAAGAATAATTATTAATATTATATATATATATAATATTAAGTAAATATGGTAATCTGTTTGTGATCGAGTGTAACTTCATCACAACCAAAAATTATTTTCATAATAAAAGTTTAAGAAAAATAATAATAAATTTGAGTAAGACTAGAGTGTGACTGTATTTAAAAAAAATGTGTGTGAAAGAGTGAGAGATAGTGTGTGTGGGAGGTGTATTATATAAAAATGAATGGTCAACTTAGTTGTGATGGGAGTTGCAGAATGCGGCCAAATCTTTTTTTTTAAAAGATTAAATATTATTATAAAGATTAGTTCTTAGGTGACTAATTGTGATCTATTAATTTTAGACCACAAATAACAGCAACCATATTGTCATAGGTCTCTCGACATATCAACATTTACAAAAATAAAAAATAATAAATCCCTTCATTTTGGAAAAATTTGGTCGACCACAGACCTCAAGAGGCCACAAAAATGTGTGGGTCCCACATGTATTACTTTTTTATTTTTTAATCATGAATTAATTAAATAATGATATTTGTCACTATTCTATTGATCACTGAATTTTGTATAAATATATCACAAAAATTGTTATATCTTTTAAACAATAAAATATAAATAAATAAAATACATACCTAATTTTATAATTTTTTATTCTCTAAAAAAAAGACTAATATTGAGATATATATATATATGTATGTATGTATATATATATATATATATTATTTAATATATATATATATATATTATTTTTAAATTAATATATATATATATATACATACATATATATATATATATATTGTTGGTCCCCGATCAGAGTATATATAGTTGCAGTGGAATGTTTTATAATATCTTGCACTTATCTTGCTAAGATCACGACTTAGCAAGTGTTTATCAAATGTGTTAAAGCTCGAGTATTCGTTAGGTTTATTTCAAATTACACTTTAACACTTGATGGTTGAGTTTCAAAATGAACAGTACGTAACGAAAATAAAAGCAGTAAATGAACATGAGATTTATAGTGGTTCGAACAACTGTTCTACGTCCACTCTTCAGTCCTCCTGACTGAAAATTCACTAATGATTGATTACAAGGTTAGACTTTATCTCTAACGTTGAGCAGCTCCTCCATCTGGTCAGCGCGCACCTTCAAGCACCTCGGTCTTCAATCTTCACTTTGACACTCCTTAGAGTGAGGAAAAACCTCCCTTCTCCTTGGACGTCGACCTTGGGAGTTTTAAAGTTCTTCCCTGAACCTTTCCTTAGTTTGGCAGTAGCCCGTGATAATCACTCTTGCAGAGCAAGGTGACTGTTAGAATCTTTCTAGGATAGAAAGAATCCCAAAGTTAACCTTAGAGGTAACCTTCAAAGGTCTCTAGCTTTAAATTCGAAAGCTTATGAAAAGCCTCGATCAAATGTATGCTCGGATGTGAGTTCGCGTGAGATTAAAAGTATTATGATCTTTCTAATTTCTCTGTTGTAGAATTTTTGCGAACCTCTCAAACTCAATTCCATATCACCTATTTATAAGTGAAGATTCAAACGGATGTTTAAGTCTTATTCGTTAGACACAGAGTGCCTGCTCGCCAATCTTCGTCCTTCTTTTTCTCCTTCGTCTCTAATTTGCGTTCTTCTTATCTTAGCCATCTTTGTCAGAACGAATCTTTGAGTAGATTCTAGAAACCTTCTTTTTGTCTGTTGATTATCCTTCTCTCTGATTCGTCAGGTTTCCTTGTGATTTGGATCCTTCTATTTTATGACTTCGTTTGTATGTTGATTGTTGTCATATGTTTGCTAGTAGTTAGTCATCTGCTGATATCTCAGCAGTCCTGCTAAGATACAGCAACGTGCTTGCTTCACTCCTTCAGCATTCCTTTGAGTGCTTCAAGCATCCGTAAAGTGTTTGCTAACGTTTCAATGTTTACTAGCGTCTTCAACAATCATCTTATAATTTGATTTCTTCAGCATTCTTCGATCTTTTATTCTAGTTCTATTACAACTCGAATAAGTGTATCGTATACAGGAATTTTCACAATTTAACTCGATTCTAAGATGCTAGAAACTAGACTGATTGAGCTTTGATACACAAAAACCAGAAAACATACAATTGGACTCAAGGGGTTATAATATTTCTAACAATTTCCCTCTTTTTGGTGTGATCAAAACCTCAATTCTAACTAACTGATCACGGGAAAGTTGATTACTGAGACCCCTCAAAATATCAAGGGTATTGCTCGATTGAAAATTTGTTCAAGTAAATGGCTTTCAAAACATCAATCCGATAAACATGCAACACATTCACACACAATTATAGAGCAACATTCAGGAACATATCACACACACACCATCAATCGAAGCAATTTGTTGATTATACTGAGTGTGTAATTTCAGCTATAACAATTAATTCAGTGTTGGACAATGAGTTGTTGTCTTCAACCTGGGTTAGTTTCCATTAAAAATTGTGCATTAGAGTATAGGAAACATACACCCAAATCAAAAACGACAAAAATTTTTACCGGAACACTTGTGAGATCTAGAAGGATTACTTTCTTATCGTCGAGGAGTCCAAATCAGAATCTTTGGCACTTGAGGAGCCAGTGGGTTTCTTCAGCTTTCTGAGGGTCTTGGTTTTGACCTTCATGAAGTTGTCCACCAGAGCTTCTTGTTCTTCTCTTCTGATCCTCTCCCTTTCTTCTTTCTTTCTCAGTTCTTCTTTCTCTTCTTCTTCTTGTTGTCTCCTTAAGTCTTCTTCCAGTTTTCTGCGTGCTTCGAGGCGCCAGATTCTTTCTTCAACCATTCAAGATCGGAAGACCCTTCTAAGAATTCAACGACATTTGTGGTCTCAAGTTTGTCAGCAACTTGGGCTTCAATGAACATACAAATTTCTTTAGCCCACGAGATGAGGTCATCGTTCTTCTCATCCTTCACAGTGACGGGAGGGCACCATTTGCAAATTCTCTTTGCTTTAAACCTCATGTCAGGTTGTCCTTCCATGGGCACTCGCAAGGTCTCTGCTCTGAAAACAGATTCACCTTTAGCAAACATCAAGACCCCCTGGGCAGCTTATGCACTTCCTGTCATCTCCACATCATCATCACTTGGAATGTCACTGAATGAGATACTTGAGACTTCAGGAGAGGTAGGAATTGGAATACGCCTCTGCCACAACATTTCAATGGTGTTGTTCGACACGAAGGGAGTTTCTGCTCCTAGCTTCCATTCCGGAATAGTAGATAGATCCACTCCCAGAGCCCATAGACACAGCTCATTGTGTGCTCTCACGCTTGCCCTGAGGTTGACCTGCAATCTCGCTCGGGTCTCAGCATCAAGTGAGGTAGTGGCTTCTTTCTCCCTGGCTTCCTTCTCAGCAACTTTTCTTACATCAGTTTCCCTCTCAGTTGTTGGTTCTGATTGCTGACCAACCGTCTGAGTGACTACATCAGCATCCGTTGTACCCTCATTGATTATCATCTCAAGGTCAACATTCTCCTTCTCCGCTGTCTTGTCTCCTTCTCTTTCAGCAGGGGTTTGGCTGTCCTCCTGCACCAAATCTCCTTCTGCTGAAATCGTAACAACCTGGCTTCCTCCTTGTGCAGCCGGTTGTTTGTCCTCAAATACCTTCTCAATTACAGACCTGCTACAACCTTGCACAATAGTCTATTCCACACTTCCTTTCACAGCATTGATCCCTCCTGTCATAGCAGCCTGTTGAATAACACTTTCAACATTAACATCAACAGCATCACTTCCCCCTTGCGCAGTGACGGGCTGAACAGTTTGAATAGCAGGACTCTTTTCTCCTTGCGCAGGAGTTTGCTCAATCATCGGTCTGCCTGATCCTCTTGGCAGCACATCTTGCAAATCCCTGAATGCTCCTTTCCTTTGCATTTTGTCAAATTCTGCATATGAGATAGCATCCGGATTTACAATCCTTTCTTTGGCATCACTGACCTTACTCTTGCCTTTGGCGATCCGTGCCTTCTCAACATCCTTCTTGGTAATGCGTTCAGGCTGATCATCTTCCTTTATCTTGGAATTGAGCTCATCATATGAAGCTTTGACTTGCTCGTATTTAGCATCCCTTTGCTCGGAAGCATTTTCAGCTTAGCCTTATCAAATTCCTTCTGCTCTCTTGCCTTCTTCAATTCATTTTCCTGTCGCCTCTTCTTCCATGCTTCCTTATCCTCTGTAGAGAACTCTACCTTTCTTTTTGTCTCTTTGGAGGCTGATTCGACCGGCACTTGGTCGGCATCCTTGGCAACATCAGTGTTGTGTCTACTATCGGGACAGTAACCTGAACAGTTGATCCTTGGAAACGATCATTCCTTCCTCTCTTCTTTGATTGCCCTTCATCTTTTGTTGGCTTCCTCTTTCTCTATTGGGGGCTCTTTGGTGTTTGCTTTTTCTTCACTACAGGTGGCATGGGGGGTTTCCAGCTATGTGATATCTTGCAGGCTTTCAAACTATTTGAACAGGGCATCTTGTTCTACTTGCTTTCTTTCTGCTTCAATTTCCTCCTCAGTCAGTGGAATGTCACTCTATAGAATGGCATCACCGTGTTAAGGATCTTCTTCGTCAGAAACTTGTTCGTTGGGGTTGACACTGCTTTTGCCTGTCGAAAAGAGTGGCTCCCTGAATTCCTTCGCTGGTTGTTGCTTATTGCTGGGCGGTATGTAGTCAGTAGGTAGTAAATCTTCTCCATGGTAGGGCTTCCCTTTGGGTATGATGCCCTCAAGAAAATGACTTATCTTGAGTCCAAAACCCACGTCCTGTGTGAACGTATGCTCCGTCTTGATATTCTTGTTTTAGTAGACGTGCGCCAGCCACTTACTGTAGATGAACTTCACCCAATTTCCACGAATTTGACCATCAATAGCCATCATCACAACAAACTTTTTGGCACTCAATTCTGAAAGAGAGCCAACTTCGTCTACCAACATCCTTATCACAATTTGTGCTAGGCTCTTCATGGGCTCTTCCAACGATCTCAACGGCGCAACCACCTTCCATGGCTCTGTAAATGTGTCTTTCTTCCGCCTTCGCCATCGCCTTTGCATCTCTTCATCATCGGTCACTTTGTAGGTGGCAACATCTTCTCCATCCACTCTTAGACCATACTTTTCTGCCAACACTTCTGGGCTCACTACTATCTTCGTGCCCAAAACATCGTGGTGAAGAACTTCTCATCTTTATCAACCACGACTCTTGCAAAGAACTCTGCAACTATGTGAGGCCGGAACTTGATGGGTTCCGTAAACAGATACTTCAGAAGTCCTTCTCGATCGAGTTTGTCGACAAGTCTGTCTCAGTAGTGCTTTCTGAACAATGGCTCATAGAGTATCTTGTCCTTTCTTACTTGAGTAGCCCTTCTTTGTTCAATGGTGAGTTTGCCTTGTGCTTTGCCGTGAGCAATGGCCACCATACGACCATAGGGGATTGATTTGTCAATCTGCTCACTTTTTAACACACATGTGAATGTCAGCTAAAATTGTTCAGGTTCTCCGGGAATGCTAGGTCTTCTGGATGATTCGGCAGGGGGATTGTAACGATTGGATGATTCTGTCATTGATATTTTTCCTAAACTCAAAGAGATATAGAGTTGGAAAAATTTGAAGTCAGAAGTATATGGAGTAATCGGGTTTAGAAATCCAAAACTAACTTCCTTTATACGATAGCTCCGTGTGAGCGGTTGGATCTCTCTTCTGATCTGGACGGATCGACGGTTGGGCAGTTAGTGACGGTTCCCCTTACGTCCCACGATGATGGAAAGTTGCGCGTGGCTGACGTGGCATCTACTTATTTGTCGCCGCCATGTGCAACAGTCATTCTTCAAATTAATATAGACTCTACAGCTGCTCCATCAATCAGATAGTCTCACCTTTCGAGAGATTTGAAATCATTATACCTCTTCTGTCTGCACGGCCGAATTCAGCAAAAAATAAGGCATATTGCTGAGAGCTTGGACTCAGCAATTTAGAGATATCTGCTGAGAGCTTGGACTCAGCAGTGACCTTCGATTCCACTAAGACCTCAGAATGCCATAGATAATAGAAATCTGCTGAGATCTTGGACTCAGCAGTGAACTTTAGATTCTGCTAAGGTCTTTGTATCCCGTAGATAATAGGTATCTGCTGAGAGCTTGGAATCAGCAGCTAATCTTGAATTTGCTAAGATTTTGTACTTTGCCATATACGGGTATTTGCTGAGAGCTTGGACTCAGCAGTCATCGGGGCTCTACTGAGAGCTTGGACTCAATAGACAAAACAAACATATAATTCTTGAACTTTTTGGAGAGCAGTGAGTCTTTACTGAGAGCTTGGACTCAGTAATCAATCTAGACTCTTAACAATTTTGAATTTTTTAAGTTCAAAGAGTCTTTACTGAGAGCTCAAACTTAGTAACCGTCGAGATTCTACTGAGAGCTTGGACTCAGTAGTCAGCAGAGAGTTTTTGCTTGATAAAATTTATCACTTCAACCATCAAGCACTCTACTTCTGACTTAGGCTTTGGGGGAGATTTTCCTATCTGTTGGTTTTCCCTTTTTATCTTCGATTTAATCTCAGGAAAATCATAAATTTTTAGATAGGAAGCTATTTACACAAAGAGTGTAATGATCTAGCATTTTGTTTAGGCAGTTATTATTTTGAGACAACAGAGTATTGTTATCAAAACGAGCATATTGTTTTATGGATATCTTGATTTACAAGAGTTACACTTCGCAAAGTATTAAACTTCAAGTTACAATGATCAATTCTTCTTCAAACTACTCCAAATATCGCCTTTGCTAGATCTGCTCCTTCTTAGTCTCCTCCCCGAGCTCGTTGCTGCATGTCTTCCCACATGCGCAGCAACGCCTTTTAGGCTAAGAGATGTCTCTTGTTACTGCATCTTCTAGATCCTCGAGCTTTGTACGTAGACATCTCTTCATTTGTCAGCCTGCAGACAATCGAGCTGCTTTTCAAAGGAAATCCGATGCTAGCAGATCTCACCATCTGCTCAGTTCGGTGCTATTGTCCGCACTTTCTATCAGCACCAGGTGCCATACATATGTTTCCTACATTGTGTAGGATGGCTAAAATCTGCACCACTTGCATGCTCGCATGTCTAGTTGTGTGCTTCTTAAGCTCTGGATGCCAAGCAGATGCATTTGAGTTGCATCTACTTCATCCACAAGCCTTTCCTCCTTTTCTTTTTTGTCTCCATTTTCCGACTTTTGAAACCCTGGAAGAAGAGGTGAGGAAGAAGTTATCTGGAAGTCCTTACCCAAAGGAACTTCCAAGCTATGCGACTAAGGAAAAATGCTGCATCCTCAGGATGATCTTCAACGGATACTGCAGCTCGTACAACTTCATTTTTGTTGATCTGCATGATGTCCATGTGCATGAAGTTGGGCGAACACATCTTTGGTGCTCATAGTTGATAGATCTTTCTCCTTGAGGCTTATCACTTTGACAAACCAGTCTTCTTTCGGCATTCTTGATAGAATCTTTGAATTCATGTCGGGAAGCTCGTACGTTCTTCCCGACTTCTTCAATTTGGATAGAATGGAGTTAAATCTAACTTCCATTTCTTTGATTATTTCTCATGGAAGTTTTTGGAACGACTCATATATGTCTACGCATTGTTGCAGCTTGTTCCTCTTCATTTGATCAGTCTCTTTGCTCAATGTGCCAAGGAAATCCCACATTTCTTTGGCATTCTTGTATTCCAGGGCTTCAACCATCATAGCTTCTTATAGAGAATTTAGTATCAAAGCAATAGCCATGTAATTCAGTTGAGCACCAACTCAGTCATCTGGAGTCCACTCCTTGTACGACTTGTCCACCATTTCATCTAGTCCTTGAACATCTTCGCCGATTTGAGTTTTCAACTTTTGAATCTTGATTGGTCCTTGCTCGATCACCTTCCCCATCTCTGGATGTATATTCTTTAGTGTGATCAACAACCTCTTTTTCCAGGTGTTGTAGGTTTTTGGAGAAAACTTTCCCAACTTCACGTTGTTCGTCATTGTCTTTGTCCTGAGCTAATGCAGAAACACAAAAAGTATGTAAGGAAAAAATGGATCTGGTCCTAAGCGACTCAGAAGCAGCTAGTCAGTAAAGACCAACCGCTCTGATACCACTTTTTGGTCCACGATCAGAATATATATAGTTGCAGCGGAATGTTTATAATATCTTGCACTTATCTTGCTAAGGTTACGACTTAACAAGTGTTTATCAAATGTGTTTAAGCTCGAGTATTCGTTAGGTTTATTTTAAATTATACTTCAACACTTGATGTGTTGAGTTTTAAAATAAACAATACGTAACGAAAATAAAAGAAGTAAATGAACACAGGATTTATAGTAGTTGGAACAACTATTCTATGTCCACTCTTCAGTCCTCCTGACTAAAAATTCATTAATGATTGATTACAAGGTCAGGCTTGATCTCTAACGTTGAGTAGCTCCTCCGTCTGGTCAGCGCACACCTTCAAGCACCTCGGTCTTCAATCTTCACTTTGACACTCCTTAGAGTGAGGAAAAACCTCCCTTCTCCTTGGACGTCGACCTTGGGAGTTTTATAGTTCTTCCCAGAACATTTCCTTGGTTTGGCAGTAGCCTGTGATAATCACTCTTGTAGAGCAAGGTGGATGCTAGATTCTTTCTAGGATAGAAAAAATTCCAAAGTTAACCTTAGAAGTAACCTTTAAAGGTTTCTAGCTTTAAATTCGAAAGCTTATGCAAAGCCTCGATCAAATGTATGCTCGGATGAGAGTTCGCATGAGATTGAAAGTATTATGATCTTTCTAATTTCTCTATTGTAGATTTTTCGCGAACCTCTCAAACTCATTTCCATATCACCTATTAATAGGTGAAGATTCAAACGGCTATTTGAATCTTATCCGTTAGACACAGAATGTCTGCTTGCCAATCTCCGTCCTACTTTTTCTGCGAAGCACAGAGACTCTTCAAGTTTCCTTCATCCCAGATTGACGTTCTCCTTATCTTAGCCGTCTTTGTCAGAATGGATCTTTGAGTTGATTCTGGAAACCTTCCTTTTGTCTGTTGATTATCCTTCTCTCTGATTCGCCAGGTTACCTTGTGATTTGGATCCTTCTGTTTTACGACTTTGTTTGTATGTTGATTGTTGTCATATGTTTGTTGGTAGTTAGTCATCTGGGTATCTCAGCAGTCCTGCTGAGATACAACAACGTGTTTGCTTCACTCCTTCAGCATTCCTTTGAGTGCTTCCAGCATTCGTCAAGTGTTTGCTAACCTTTCAATGTTTGCTAGCGTCTTCAGCAATCTTCTTATAAGTTGATTTCTTCAGCATTCTTCGATCCTTTATTCTAGTTCTATTACAACTCGAATAAGTATATCCTATACAAGACTTTTCACAATTTGACTCGATTCTAAGTTGCTAGAAACTAGACTGTTTGAGCTTTGATACACGAAAACCATAAAACATACAATTGAAATAAAGGGGTTATAATATTTCTAACAATATTCCAAACATATATAATATTCTCTACCAAATTGTGATATTTATTGATGGCATCTTTAAAAAAATATATATAGGAAACATATTATTCTCTAATTATATTATTTTCATGTTTTCTCATAATTAAAATGAAATTTTTGTAGTAATAAAATATATGTTAAATTTTGATAAGGTATTTATGTATTTTGTTTGTTAAATTGTATTTCTATTGTTGTCATATTTTATGTAATATAATTTGATTTCAAGTACTTGTGCTGTTTTATGCAATATAATTTTATTTTCTAGTGGTTATATTTTTTATGTAATCTATGCCAATTTTATTTTAATAATCGTTTTATATGTAATATATATTTTAAATTACTTGTTTTATTTTTATTGAAAAAAAATTAAATAAATTCTAA
>JAPKLW010000088.1:177776-247965 GCA_026898455.1 Plectranthus barbatus
TATATATATATATATATATATATATATATATATATATATATATAGAGTAGTGATCATATGAGAATAGTTTTTAGTATGAGAAATGAGAATAAATCTCAGCCTTTGATTTTGTGATTTCAACGCTCATGATCTATTTCACTCCGTGTGCAGTTTTCCTCGATTATCCTGCAGTTTTGCAAAATTAAGGTTATTTTTGTAATTTTAGCTTTTTTAAATCTGAAATAGTATCTCATCAGATCTTTTATTCCTTTATTCGCGCGATTTGATTTCTTCTTCCTTCTTCGTTCGATTTGATTTGTATTTCTTCTATCGATCAGATTTTTTTTCTTTGTTTCTGGATTTCGCATTCGTGTTCGGTCTCGAGTTTGTTAATTGTGCATGAATATAGTTAAAAAAATTTGTTTTATTCAGATCGATGTTCATTTTTACTATTATATTGTGCATCTTTAGTATTAACTTTGTGCATTTTTGTATCTTACAGGTTCATTTATTCCAAAGTGTATTGATGAGATTCAGATCGACGTTCATTTTTACTATTATATTGTGCATCTTTAGTGTTAACTTTGTGCATTTTTGTATCTTACATGTTCATTTATTCCAAAGTGTGTTGATGAGATGAAGTATTTTAATGACAGAGTTTTTAGAACTGTTGATGTTGGTATTGAGTTTTATAGAGACTACGCTCGTGTTGCTGCTTTGAAAAAGAAGATGCTTAATTTTTTTAATTCGTATTTATATAAAGATGAAGTAAATCGGGCTAAAAATGAAGTAAATCAGGCTAAAAATGAAGTAAATCGGGCTTTAAATGCAGGTTGTTGTTTGTGTTTGAGTATTTTTACAGTTTTAGCCTTTAAATGCTAAGACTGCAGGATATTGGGGCAAAAATGCCGCGTTTTTCAATTTGCTGAGAATGAATCATGTTCGTCGATTTGATGAGATGGACGAGCGAGATCTATTCTTATTTCTCATAGTAACTCCTATTCTCGCCTGATCACTACCCTATATATATATATATATATATATATATATATATATATATATATATATAGTATGGTTGGGTGGTCATGGATAAACTTGACAAAATATTGTTGTTGGATTCGAGAGATGTGGAAGTGAGAGAAATTAATAAAAATATTAAATTATTGGATGATTGGGTGGTTGAGCCGGTTAGTTGCTGATAAACATAATCTTAGGAATCCCGATCAAGCCCTATTATAAAATCTATATATATTATATAAAGCAAAAAGTTTGCAAGAATTACGAAAATGTCACTTTCCTTCCAAAAATCAACATCAATATTAATTATTATTTTTATATTATTTTATTTATCAATATATAAATTTATATAATGCATAGGAATAAGACATTCAACAAAACAAAATTTGAATTACTTTCTACTAAAAATGTAACTATCTTCATAAATCTTAAATATTAGTTTTTTTGTTTTATTTTAAAATAAAGAAAACAAGTATAATATTTTATTTTAGCATTTAAGTTTGAAGTTCTAAAAATAGAAATTTTATATTTATATTTATATTGTGTGGTAGCTTCACTCATATTAGGTTTACTTATATTATTGAAATATAAAAATGCATATTTAAGATAATCATTACAAAATGTAGATATAGATTTGATTTTATTAATATTGATGAATAGTTATTTATGTTTATATATATAATTTTTATAATTATATTTTGATACTATAACTTTCAACATTAATTATTGACACGTACAACATGCGAGTTTAAAACTAATTAATAAAAATAAGAAAATTATTATCCAAAATTCTTTGGCGACCACATTCACCTTTTAGATTTAAATATTTTTTTAAAATTTTATAAATTGAGTAAAATATTTAAAATATATATTTTTGATAATGATTCATTATCTATCCAAAAATCATTATTTAATTTAGATATTTAACAAATTTTTTGTATAAAAATATTCGTTTTTGACTATATTTGAAATGTGTAGATAAAATGACCAAATTCATAATGTGTCTTATAAAATAAACCACTTTAAATAATTAAGTCATATTTTATTGAGATCACCTTTAATGGCTATTTGAGCTACAAAGGGACAATGGCTCAACCATATCACAAGGATAACTTAATAAATTCCATGTGGTAACACTTTAATTGATTAAAATAATCAAATACAAAATACATTATTGATCAATTATTTTTGGTAGTAAAAAATAAAAATAAAGAAATTGAGTGGACAAAAAATAGGAAAAGAAATTTGAAGAGGCATAAGAGAGATCGGAAAAAAGATGAGGGATCGAAATGAAAATCTCGATATTTCCCAATTTTGCCCGTTCGGGCCGGGCCGTTATTTTGTAACACGAAAGTGGGTCCCACTCACGTGCCCCACCTAACGGACTCGAATTCGAATGTAACGCCTCCGCCTCCCTACCGCTTAACTTAACACCTGCGAAATATCTGAAAATTCATTATCCGTTAACGGCGCCAACCCTAACCGTCTCATTTCTCACGTCCGTCTCCGTTTCCGTCAGCTTGACGCCGTCCATGGCCTCTTGTGACGACGACTTGTCCCTCCTCGACGATCCCCGAAACCCTTCCGCCCCACCCTCAACCGCCACCGCCTCTCACACGCCACCATATCAGATCAACCCCTACGATCAAGATTCCGACCCGTTCGATTCCGAACCGAACTTATTGTCGGCGAAGCGCCTCATCGATCGGGATGACATGCACAGCGGCACATCGAAAAGGACCAGATTGCCCTCCTCCTCCGCAGCCGGAGATTACCGGAAGGACAGGGAGGAGTGGAGCGACACGGCGTTCGCGTGCCTGCTGGAGGCCTACAGTGAGAAATTTGTGCAGCTGAACCGGGGGAACTTGAGGGGTCGGGATTGGGAGGATGCGGCGGCAACGGTGAGCGAGAGGTGCGAGAATCAGACCAAGTGCGTGGAGCAGTGTAAGAACAAGGTCGACAATTTAAAGAAGCGGTATAAGCTGGAGAGGCACCGCCTGAGCAGCGGCGGCGTATCGACGAGCCACTGGCCGTGGTTCAAGCAGATGGAGCAGATCGTCGGCAATTCTCTTGCCGCTAAAGCTGCGGCCGAGGAGGAGAAATCGACTTGCGCCGGCGGAGCATCGCACTCGACTAGGCAGGCCAAGAGGTATGCACTGCGGAAACTTTGATTACTGATTCTTACAGCAAATCATCTTTGCCGGACGTTATAAAGATACCAGTTTTTATAGGACCGAATGCTGAACAAATAATCATACACAAGTCAATAATACTGTGCTCTTGAATTTGTTTCCAGTCGCTATGCAGTATTTTCCTTTTACACGTGTTATTTGATTTTCCTTGTTTTCATCCTTTTCTCTTTTGCATGCAGACAAATTTTGTTGAATTTGTGCATTCTTCTATGAAGTATTTTATTAGTCACTTGTTGGATGCATCTAGGTAGAGAAGTGGAAACTTATTGAGGTTTAAAAGCTGCTTCGATTGAAGTTTGAAGACTATTATTGAACAATGCTTGATTTTGAAAAGCAAACTTTGTATTGTTATGTTAAGTGATATATCGGTTCCTCAAGTATATATCTTCACTTATTTGTTTCATGAGAGCTGTTGTTATGACAACTAGACTTTGGTCAGGGAGCGTTGCGCTGCTGTTGAATTATTTTCTTGTTGGCTGCTTATAGCATGTGAGCACTCACAAACTGCTTTCTTAATGTGATGCTTAATGGTTTTCACGGGTTATTTATTCTCTTTTCATGCTGAAAAATTTCATTGGGGCAGGCTAGGAACACTAGCCAGTAGTTCTGGACCTCCTGGTAGTCAGATTAACAACAGCGTGAAGTTGAAACCATCGAACAACCTCAAATGGCGAAGAGTCGTGTTGAAAATTAGTGGAACTGCCCTAGCTGGAAATGCTCCTAATAATATTGAACCAAAGGTTTATTTTTAACTCAGTTTCGTTTAATTAAATTTGCTTAATCATGCTACTTCAGTTCCATCATGAGTGCATCAAGAAACAGTTTCAGCTATGATGAATGAGTAATATATTCACCACAAAGTTGATAGTTTTGGATGTGTCCTATGGGACCTGCAGATACTATTGCACACTAATTGGAAGTCTTTTTCTCTTTCATCAGTGATTTACTTTCCGAGGCTCTCCTGTTTCATGTCTATACATTTTAATGAACTTCCCAGTAACTTTACTCAATCAGTATTTACCCTCCATTTCATTTCCTGTTTCGGCTAATGAATTGCTATGCCCGGTGATAGAATGTTACATGCTGTCTCCTCTTGGTCCCAAATTTTACTCTAGGTGTGACTTTTGAAATTAATCCAAGTTAGTTAGAGTCGATAGCTTCTATTTTATGGCCTGAGTTTCGAAGATTTGAACAGATAAATAATTTTCATGGAAAGCCATCATTAACAGAAGCCATGGATTTTCTAGCTTCCTCTGCTCCTCAATTTGGAGTTTGTGTAGCTTAATTTTTGACATATTGTAGGTGGCGCTATTGATTGCGAGAGAAGTTTCAATAGCATGTCATGTCGGTGTTGAGGTACTATTAAAAGGCTTCTCTTTGCAACTTAGAGGTTGTCTTTCAAGTTTCTTGCCATGCAATCTTCATTTCTTTCTTTTACTTCCATTTTTTTAAAATTTTTCTGAAAATCCAAATCTTAGGTAGCTATAGTTGTTGGTGGTCGCAACTTCTTCTGTGGAGACGCATGGGTTGAGCAAACTGGCTTCGATAGGTGTACTGCTTATCAGATCGAGTGAGCTTGCATTTTACTTTAAATGGTTAATTTTGTAACCCTACGCTATCTTTTTTATTTTTCATTTTTGAAAACCTTAATCATAGGTAGCTACAGGTAATGGCATGTTTGGCCTTCAGTTTTACATGCTTTACATTTGTGCATGAATTTATTTCTTATCAACTTTGCTTTCATTTTTAATTTATGCTTATCAACGTATTATGTTTACTCCATTGAACTCCTGAAATACATCACCTAACAGTTCTAGGTTCAAACTGGAAAGATACGCACTTGGTATACTAGGCTATTTGTTAAAGGGTGGACTATTTCAATCTTTTGGACTACTAAGTGATTTTCGCTGAGTGGTTGTCTGTTTACTATAAAATTTGGAAGCCCCTTAAAGGAGTTGGAAACTTTTCTCCGGAATAAGATGTTGGGAAGTTATCTCGCTATCTCCACTTGCTCCCACCAAACACAATCCAATAAATCATCTACTTTCTCAGTCCTTCATAGTCCTCTCCTATGGCGTCTTTTTAGAGTGCGAGCATTTCCTATGTCTTTGAGTAGAAGCTTCTTCTCCCTTTCTTGGGAATTTCATGCATCTGCACGGATGATCTAGAATTTAAAAGTTTTGCCCAGTTGCTGATCTTTCCCCATCAGATTTGCTGATGCGAGAAGTGTTTGATCTGTAAGCGTCAGTTTCTCTTGGAAGAGCAAAGAACCACTATCTCACGTAGAATCACCACTTTAGGACTTAAATCTGGGACTTTGATAAGTCTTGGATCAGATTTGTGTTTTTGTTTTTATCTTTTGCCTCCTCTTTCCCTGATGTTTGGAAGGATTTTTACGTTGTGAAGAAGTTATGTGCTTAATTGATACTTGCCGCTTTTAGATTCTATCACTGAGAATGTTTCTTTCCATAATGAAATGGTTTATAATTATGCTAAGAGCTTTTGAGCAACCATATTAAAGATATTTGTAGCTTCCAAATAAGATGTTAATGGCCGTTAGTACAAGTTCTTCTTTGAAAAAAGAAAGAGATCCTGACATCTTTTTTTTTTTGGTAGCAAAAAATGACTTTCTTTTAAGTCATTGTAATTACAACTCTTTCACCACTAACTCGTATAAGTTCATTATCCAAAATCTCGATACTAATTTTTCTAAAATTATCTACATCATATATCACATAAGTTCTGAAAAAATCTGGTAAAATGTTGGTGCTTATAAACATTCAAAATAAGCTTTGGCAAACACCATCTTTATGTGATGAAAATAGCTAGGGAGCCATCCTCAGCCACATTCTCTCCTCTAACTATTACAGAGGAAGAACCTGTTGATAATTGTGGGCACTTGGGTTTCATATTTTTCTGTGTAATGTGTATGACTAACTCTGAAACTAACAACTTAGATTTCCACTCCAGACTTATTTTGCTCTTGATCTTTCAAGAATTTCTCTTGGACAGATATCCATACTTGCTGTGTATGTTCATGCTTGCTAGCAGCTGTCTATGATGATTTTTCTTGTTCATCACTGATCAGCAATGGTATCTAATGAGAATGATGGCAACTGTGATGAATTCCGTACGACTGCAGTCCGCTTTGGAGAAACTGGGTGTGCATACACGCGTGCAGAGTGCATTTTCTATGCCTGAGGTTGCAGAACCTTACAGCGGGCAGCGAGCAATTCGGCATCTTGAAAAAGGAAGGGTTGTAATATTTGGTGGTATTGGCGCTGGCACAGGGAATCCTCTCTTTTCGACTGATACAGCTGCAGCCCTTAGAGCATCAGAGAGTAGGACTTATTTCATGTTCTCATCTGTAATTCAATATTCACATAATACCTGAATTTTGGCCAGTTCATGCTGATGCGGTCCTCAAGGTTACAAACATGGAAGGCGTATACGTTTGCGATTCTAGAAATGACAACATAGCAGCGGAGCATATTTCCTTCAGAGAATTGGCTTCAAGGGGTTCATCTCCGATGGACATTATGGCTGTGACATTCTGCGAGGAAAATGGGATTCCTGGTATGATTTAAAACTTCTGGCTTCACCACTTGGTTAACCTCGACTGAAACCTGCATCCTCTGCAGTTGGCATTTTCAATATTCATGAGCCTGGAAATATCTGTGCGAAGAAAGAGTTGGCACTCTGATAGATCAAACTGGTCCAGTCAGTTAACATAATGTGGTATGTTGCTTGCGGCTGCCCCTCAATTAAAATATTATCATCCCTGTGAAAAGGTAAAAGATGTAGTTGTTTGTGCCATAGTGTATGTGTATGTAGACTTTGGAAAAAAAAAAAAAAGAAAGATGATGCAATAGAAACATAAGAATGGAATCCTTGTGCTTGATTTTTGACAAAATGTAAGGAAATATCTTAGGTTGTTTGTGATGGCTTTGATTGAGCAGAGCCTCCTTCACCTTACTTTCTATCACAAACTCTTCATATTATCGGTATTATTTTAATAATTTGAGATTGAGAATAAAATATGAAGAGCTGACTAGTAATCCTTGAGACTAAACTAGTGAGTGATGACCAAAAGAAGACAGCATTCACAATTCCAAATCAATAATACACAAGAACATCACAACTGAAAACCAAATTCCATGTCTCTTACAAAAGAATCAGCATGAGATCAGGCGAATCCATCTTCGGTGGTGGCGAGCGAATCGTAATCCTCCCCCAAGGGCGACTGCTCCACCCTTATCTCCTCTATCATCCTCACAACTTCACCCATAGTAGGCCTATTCTCCGGCTGCGCAACCACACACGCCATGGCCACATGCAGCATCGACACCAGCTCTTCCTCAATGTTCTTGTACCTCAGCAATTCTTGGTCGAACACTTCAGCCGTCCACTCGTCTCTCACCACCGACCTCACCCACTTGGGCAAGTCCACGGCCTCATCCTCCTCCCCAACCCACTGTTGTGCCGGTGAAGGGGGCTCCCTCCCGGTGAGCACTTCTAGCACCAAAACTCCGAAACTGTAGACATCAGCCATCTGCGAGAGTCTCTTGATTTCAGCTTGCTCCGGCGCTCTGTACCCTCCCATTCTAGCAATTGCATGAGCAGGGTTCAAAAGCAACGACAACCCAAAATCAGAAATGCAGGCATTCCCATTCTTGTCCAACAACACGTTTGACGATCTCACATTCCCATGAGGAATTCTCGAACCTGCATATTCCTCATGGATTCTTGATAGCCCACGCGCCGCCCCCAGGATCAAGCTGATCCTCGTCGTCCAATCTAGTGGAATCCTCCCCGGCCCTCTGCTCCCTGTTCCCATCAATCAAATCAAATCAAATCTTTAGGCTAGTTCAAAATCATATGTACACTTTGAATTTGATTATGCATACCATGAAGAAGTGAATGCAGGCTGCCATTAGGCATATAATCATAAACAAGCAGCTTCTCTTCTCTTGCATAGTAAAAAGCTCTGAATCTGACGACATTTGGATGCCGGAGCTTCCCGATCACATCCATGTATTGCTCGAATTCTTTCCTCGCACAGGGATTCGCATCTTTCAGCCTTTTCACGGCCACCGTGCTGCCGTCGTCGAGGGCCGCCTTGTACACCGTTCCCAAACTCCCTTTCCCGAGCATCTCCGCCGACGCTCGTAGCAACTCCTCCAGCTCGAACTGCCTCTTCCGCTCGAAAAACACTAGCTTGCTCTTGTCGGTGCCCGTCGTTCCCTCACTATCTCCGCCTCCATTGCTGCTCCTCTTCCTCTCGCTCCCATCAGTCGAGTTCGTGTCGGTCGAGACCTTGCGGCAGCAGCATACGGCTGCGCACGCCGCGATGATCATTACTAACACCACATTCACCGACACCAAAGCTATCACCTCCCCGTTGCTCAGCCTTCTAGGATGATTCTTCGGTTTGTGGATCTGATCAGTTGATGGTGAAGGGAGAGATGGTATGGGGGGTAGCGTTTGAGGCGGCGATGACGGATAGCCGCCGCTGTATGAGCAATTGGGAAGAGGGCTCTTCCCGCAGAGCCCTTCATTGCCGGAGAAGCTGCTGACGCCGTATCGCAACAGCAACTTCTCCGGCAGCATTCCGTAGAACTCGTTGTTGGATAAGTTAAGCTGCTGGAGGCGTGGAAGAGAAGCAAGGAAGGTTGGGATTTTGCCGGAGAGTTCGTTATTGTCGAGATGCAGAGTGAGCAATTGAGATAAATTAGAGAATTGAGTGGGGATGGGACCGCGGAGGTTGTTGCTGGAGATGTTGAGGCGGAGGAGGCGGTGAAGGGAGGACAGCTCCGGCGGTATTTTGCCGGAGAAGTCGTTGCCGGAGAGGTAGATGAGCTCGAGATTAATGCAATGTGCGAGAGGTGTGAGGGTGCCATTGAGTCGGTTTTCCCGGAGGTCGAGGAGGCGGAGCTGATCCAGTGAGGAGATGGCGGAGATGGGGCCACGGAGGTTGAGGAAGGGGAGGGAGACGGCGGTGACGCGGTTGTTGGTGCAAAGTATGCCGAGCCAATTGCCCGTGCATGCGGTGGTTGTGGCAGTCCAGTTTGAGAGGAGTGCACCGTGGATGTCGGTTTGAGAGCGGAAGGAGATGAGCGCCGCCGTGTCATCGGCGACGGCGTGGAGGAGTGAAGCATAGAGCATGAAAAAGGAGAGGAGGAGGTCCATGTGTGAAGGCATAGAGCGGCGAATGCATGAAAGATTGGGCAAATTTTATTTGAGATTTTTGAATATGTGGAGACAAAATTAATTAATTTGTATGGGAAAAAGGTTGAGAAACAAACAAAAGAGGGTGGAAATATAAGTCAATGATTGATTATTCCTATTTTCTTACATTATATTTTGACTATCATGATTCATGAATATGAATTTGATGATGGTAATCATACATAGAGAGATATAGTTTTTATGCTAAAGATAAAATATATATTAAATAAGAATGAATTTGAGTTATTAGATTAATTAAATAAGTAGTTAAGAATAAAAATTATTGATTATTAAAAAATATTATATTTTCTCTACGAAGTACAATATATTTCAGATACAGCAAATAAAATAAATATACATTAAATTATAAACAAGTTTAAATATGAAGAGGAAAGCATGAATTCCTATTTAAATACATTTAGCACCCGATACACACTCATATATATTGCATGGAGACAATATAATTATAACTTAAATCTATTTAATTATATCCTCCCCAGTCCCGTTCAAATTGTTTTATTTGTCATTTTTTGTTTGTTCCACTTTAGTAGTTTCATTTTTAAAAATAGTACTCCCTCTGTCCCTTATAAGTAAATAAGTAATCTCTTTTCTTTTCGGCACGGAGATTAAGAGTTGTGAGTATAGTGAAATTAATATTTTATTGGTGAGTGTGAAAAAGTTTGCCATTTTAGGAAAGTGGGACTAATTTATGGGACAAACAAAAATGGGAAGTGAGACTACTTCAACGGGACAGAGGAAGTAATTTTTTCACATTCAACAATAAAATATTAATTTCACTCAATCCAGTCAACACTCACAGTCCTAGGTTATTGTGCCCGGTCAAATCGAAACTATTCAAGCGGGACGGAGGGAGTATTAATCTTTGGAGAACAAAAAAAAATTCGGAAGCACAATTGTTATATCTATCTCATTATGAAATCTCATGAATCTAACATTAGGTAATAACAATTCTTCTCTCTAATAATATTAATCTTAAGTTGGATTTTAGAAATAATATTTAACAAAATTTATAATCTATAAATATATTAAATGAGAGAAGTTCTAAAAAATTACACTTTTGCAAAAACATCACATCACATCAACATTAATTTTATTTTTATTTTTATTTTTATTTTATTCACAATTTTTCTATTATAATATCAATATACGATACAAAATAATATAATGTGATTATATTTTTCATTTTTTCTAGAAATCTTACATTTCAACAATTCATTATATTTACTATTTTTATATTGTTTAAGTATAATTTTTTTGGACTAATTTTAAATTAGTCTCCAATATGTAGGTTTGTATTTATTAATATTATTATTATTAGCATTATAATCTACCAACATATGATATTGATGAATAAAAATTATATATATTTAAAAAATTATTATAAATACATAACTCTATTAATAATATTTTAATATTATAAAAAATATTATATGTTCAATTCGCGCATCGCGCGGGTATAATTCTAGTAGCCAAATATATACAAACAATAATATATAAAAATAGCCAGTTTAATTATATGAAAACCTTAAATAGCCATTTTTATATACACATTCAAAAAATATCAAAATAATATAAGTTGACCAAAATATCCCTATTATTAACCTACTATTCATAGGATTTTGAATTTTATGAATTACTAACATTATTTATACTTTTGTACTATAAAAAACAAAAATAATATAATTAAAATTATTTAATCGTTAACCATAATTCTATTAACAAAATAAAAAATCATTAATATAATTAAAATTATTTAGTTTCAGTATTAGAATTATATTAATAATGTAGGGTTTATTTCTTAAAAGGTTACTAAATTATGTTGTTTGTATCAAATTAGTTACTAAACTTAATATTAATATTTTGTAACATTGGTGGTTTAAATCCAAAATTCTCTATTAATTTAATTACATCTTGTAATTAAAATTGATCTAGTAGACAACCACAAATATTTTGATTAATCATTAATTAAAGTAATTATTTCTAAAACTGCTAATATTTATTAGATGATTTATCAACTAATATTCGCGCACCGAAGGGAAAATAATTAAATAATTAATTCAAAACTTCTATTTAAATAAATTGAAATTCTTATTCGATAAAATCTTATAATATTTGTACGTGATTAAATAAATATTATTTCTCTATTCTCTATATTAAAGAATAATAAAGTGCATTTAAATGAATTGGTGCATCACAAACCAGATATAATAAACAGATGTATTTGATATTTTTTAAAAGTAAGGTTATTTTGGAAAAAAGGAATATTCTTTAAATGTATTTTTAAGGATGACCATTTAAAATTTTTATATAGTTAAAATGGCTATTTAGGGTTTCCACTATATACAAATATAGTCTAAATTATGTATGTCTTTGTAAAAAATAAATTCAAACTATCATCATTTCAATTAAATATTCAAACTATTTTAACTTATACAAAAGTAGGAATATAGTTTTTTTTTGTGACGAAAAACTAACTAGATTCCCCGAAATTGCATGTTATGATGAAAAATAAATAAATTTTTGACAAATTGAGTTAGCTTATTTGTCACTGTGAAAAATATGTATTTCATATTTGCATAATTTTGGAAATTTTGACTATTTAGTTAAAAATGTTAATGATTTACACTAAACCTGAAAAATATAACCAATTTGAGTAATATTTCTATATTTAATCATTTATAATCAAATCTGAATAGAATTAAAAAATTAGTGATCCATTCGCCCAAGGAGATGAATCTTGCTATGGGTAGCCCCTACCCACCTTTAGTGAATGCTGTTTCTTCTCTCAATCAATAAAGAGAAAAAGGTAGATGGAATCACTTTTTTCTAATTGGTGAAACTTCTTTCAAAAGGGACACTATTTTTTTTAACAAACTGAATTCTTTTTATTCTATCCCAAATAAGAAATTTATTTATGTCTTAACAATAAAATCTGAAAGCCTAAAGAGTATTTTTGAAAAAACTAAATGTTCTTAAGAAATTATTTCATCTTGTATTATTGCAAACTGTTAGTTTTTATCTCAATTTTTTTTTTGTGTAGAATGTGAGATTGGGATTTTATAAATAAAATGAAACATATAACTGGTAATTGGAATTGATTTTGAGGAGTACAAATTTTTGTTATGTTGTGGGAAAAAGCTGCGATTTAGACTTATGTCATAATCTCAACAACTCAATATAATCCAATTTTTATAAAAATATTAATTTATCTCTCCTCCACATATACAACCCACAATCAAATATATTTATCACTCACATTAATGACTTTCACACAACCTACATTCTATCTTATCTCAATTTATTTGTTAATATATATATTTTATATTAATTTTTATTCAAATTTAGATATCAACAAAAATACAAAAATATAATTTAAATTTATAAACACAATTAAAAGATATTATAAATAAAATTACTACTAGAGAAAATGTACTAATTGAATAACTAAACTGAATTACAAATAATGAAGAGGCCAAAATTTATCTAGCCACTTTGGATAACTTGTTAAGTTATCTAGCCACATGTATAAAAATACATGTTTTTTAGCCACTTTGCCAATGATTGGAGAGAGAAACTGAATTTTCAAATGTTGTTGCATTAATTATTTTGGATTTATTGTCTATTACCCCACCACCTACCCCACCACCTACCCCACTTCCCCCCTTTCTCTCTCCTATCTTTTCCGTCGAACAGCCGCAGCCTCCATTTTTGGCGATTTCAAGCTCTCTCGGCCGGAAAAACGCACGCCCCAACCGGAAAAAAAATACATTGCGCCTATTACAATGTCTGGAGAGGAAGAACATCCAAACCAAGTAAGTTAATTCCTACGGCGACGGGCTGAACATTTTCGTCATTTTTTCTGCTTTTCCGTCGAATTTTCTATGCTTTTTAGATTCAAATACATGTTTAATTATGTTTATAGTTGATTAGATTTCGTATTTCATCGATTTCTAGGCTTAAATACGACTAGAAACAATGTAGGATTGATTTTTGCTGCGATTTACTGTGAAAAACACTGTGCGAAGCCGCCCTAGGAGAGAGACGACGAGATCTCGATTTGGCAAATCGAGATCTCGATTTTTTTTAAATCCATAATAATAATGCGTTTACATTTCATCTCGATTTAATTTTTTTTTTTAATATTTGCTTTTAATTCTTTTAATTCTGCTTTTATTTAAATATTTTATTTTATTTAATTGCAGGTTTGGGAGTGGATCAGACCCGGTCTGCAGGGGACAGTCCCGCGGTCGATGAATTGTTACGATCGGGACATTCTTGAGGACATTCGGACTAGATTTGCGAGCTTGGGAGATGAGGACGATGATATTTCCAATTTATTTAGGGAAGGTCCCTTTGGTGAATTTCTCTCTTTCCGGTGGAAGAAGAGAACGATACGTGCTACTTGGGCTCTTATCACCCACGAGATTAATGTGGATGGGGCTGAGGATCAGCTGTGGTTTCGTGTTGGCGAAACCAACTTAAGATTAGGTGCAGAGGAGTTCTGTTTGATGACCCGGCTGCGGTTCGGCGATTCAGATTTTGATCCTACTGCAATGAAATTGAGTGATATCCCGAAGGATGGGTGCTTATATTCTCACTACCAAGACTTGCCGAGTGTAGATCAGTTGCACCTTGATTTCATGAACAGGGACTTGATTCTGAGCGATTCTCTTGATGATTATGTGAAGATCGCTCAGATTCTTTTTGTGTACCGGATGTTGATTTGCTTGGATGGGAAGCGAATGGTAGACCCATGGGTCTATGCATTGGTGGAGAGGCCTCACGAGTGGAGGGCTTTCCCTTGGGGCTCGTGGTCGTTCAGTGTCTTGCTGCATCAGATGTCTGTCGTGATCACATCTTCGAAGTCAGCTAAGGTGCCTTTGGTCCATATATACGGCCCTGTTTGGGTGTTAGAGGTAATTATTTGTAATTTTAATTTTTAATTTAATATATTTTTAATTTATAAAAGACAAGACAAGAATTATTAATTATTTACATTATTTTGCAGGCATGGGCGTACGAGGTGATCCCTGATCTGGCAAAGGTATGTGCGTTACGCGGTATGCCATTGGGGACTATGCCTCGATGCTTGATGTGGAAACCTCATTATGTTCGGGATGCTGACTTTACTGATTTTTTCACAAAAGAGGTAATTATTGTTTATGATTTTTTTTTAATTATTATTAAAATAAAATATTATATATTTTATTTGATTTTTGTTTTTTTTTTCAGCATGTTTGTAGTACTTCACTGCAGCCGACTGAGGATGAGGCCGATTCTGAGTTTTGGCAAAGTCTGCGGAATGCTGAGCAGCCGATGATTCGCAGATTTATACCTTACAGAGGCTTGAGGCCCCGATCATCAGTCTCTCAGCGGGGTGCTGCTAGTGCCTCGAGGTCTTCTTCGAGGAGGGTTCCACAGCAGCAGCAGTCGCCGCCACAGCGCCGTCCCTCGCCGCCGCCGCAGCAGTCGCCGCCGCCGCAGCAGTCGCCGCCACCTCATCAGTCGCCGCCGCCGCATCAGTCGCCGCTACAACGCGACCCATGGCCAGAGTTCGAAATGAGCAGTGGTGGTTTTGAGGTTCCATTCCGCTCTTCTTTCGAGCCTACTCATTTTTCTCCTCGGCGACGGGCTAAGAAGCGCCCGCGATGTTCCGCATCTGCAGAGCCTCGAGAGGTACTTGTGTTTAAATTTGTTTGATTTTTATTTGATTATATTTTACTTATATACTTATATTATCTTTTCAGACTGGACAGCCTCCATGGTACGAGTGGTACGGGATGTCCACGGACGACATGGTGCGATTTGCAGTGCCATTGGCTGGTCAGCTCGTGCAGCCACTGGCAGATACACTTCTTCCACCACTGAGAGCAGGGCTCGTGCAGCCACTAGCAGATTACATGATTGCTCCAGTGGCTGATCGCATGATTGATCCAGCGGTGCAGCGAGATATGCCACCACTGTCGCAGCAGCTTATACATCCATTAGCGAATCTGATCATTGATCCAGTGGCACAACGGGTTATTAAGCCATTGGCAGAGACGATGATTAATCCGGTGGCTCAGCGACTTATTGGGCCAGTCGCAGATAGACTGATGGTGCCGGTAGCTGATCGTGTGAGTCAGAATATTGTGGAGCCGGTGTCTGCCAGGGTTACTCATAGGTTGAAGGTCTTCTTACTGGACCTCGCAGATACACTTCTCTGCCGCCCTCGCCGTAGCGAGAGATGGGCCCCACCGTATCCTCCTTATTCTAGAGGTACTTGTGTTTAATTTGATTTATATTTGACTATATTTTACTTATATATTTATATTATCTTTTCAGATTGGACAGCCTCCTCTTTTGGCCCGACCGCCTCGCAGCCCGTTGGCCCCACCACTTCATCGACTACGGGCCCCACCGCCTCTCAACCCGTTGGCCCCACCTCGTCATCGGCTGCGGGCCCCACCGCCTCTCAGCCCGTTGGCCCCACCTCATCATCGGCTGCAGGCCCCACCGCCTCTCAGCCCGTTGGCCCCACCACCTCATCGACTGCGGGGCCCACCACCTCATCCACTGCGGGCCCCACCGCCTCATTCGCTGCTGGCCGTACCGCCCCCTTTCGTGTTCCTGGTCCGAAGATGATGACAGACTATCTGTCTTTCATGGACGATATCACGCAGCAAGTCAGGGTGCCTGAGGAGGGAATGGTTATTAGTAGGGAGCTATATTTCCGGCCACTTAATGACCCGCAGGAGGATATTACAGAAGATGTAAGTGCATAACTATTAGTTGTGAATTTTTATATTATCTGCTTTATATTAATTTTTTTTTTTTGTGATATCAGCTTTTGCAGATCTTCATGCGTATGTCACGAGACATGGTTGCCAGAGCTGACAGCAGCTTACTTGAGGACGGTGTTGACCCGGACAGCACTATCATATTAGACCCCTCTTTCTTTGTAAGTAATGAATGTTAAATTTTTTTTTTATTCTTTAATTTTCATTTCATATTATAATGTATATTATGTGCAGGACCGTATCTTGCTAAAATGGGATAAAGTCCCAAAGAAAAAACGAGGAAAGGCGGTTGATAATTACGATTGGTGGGAGGCCCATGATGATCTAGTGAAAGCTGTCCAGGGTCGTGGTGGATTGTCTGGCTTTAGGAGTTGGTACAAGGCCAAACATGTAAGTGACATATTTTCATATTAAATTGTTCTATTAGTTTTCATGTTAACTTTAATTGTGTTGATTTGTATTTTAGGTGATCGGGATTGTCCATCTCTACGAACACTGGGTCACTGTACGGATTGATCTTCATAGCTGGACCGTTGAGTTATATGACTCACTTTTCCACGCTTTAAATGATCCATCTGACCCAGTTCTCTATCTGAAGCGGGACAAGGAACTCCGACCACTTCTTGTATTACTCCCCCGTGTCCTTGAAACTGCCGGGTACTGGGACATGGTCGATCCTCCTCGTGTAAGAATCCTTGGTAATTTTTCTCTGATTAAGGATTTTACTGAGATGCCCATGCAGTTAGATTCACATAGTTGTGGAGTATATTGTATGATTTTTGTTGATAGGTTACTACTTAGAAGGAGGAGAGCTCCAGTTAGTGACCTTACTTATGAGTTTACAATTCATTATAGGCAGCTTGTAGGTGCTAGGATTGTAAGTTGGTGTAGAGAAACAGAAGCTCGAGAAGCTGAACAGTTGTAGTACTATTTTCTATTGTTATTATTAATATTGAATTTGCATTTTGATGTATTTTGTGATTGATATGAATTTGCATTTTGGTGTATTTAAGCTGAGCAGGATTAAATGGATTTTATGGAAAAACAGATCACGAATTTCGAGATGAAATAGGAGATTTCGAGATCTCGAAATCAAATCGAGATCTCGAAATCTTCTATTTCATCTCGAAATTCGTAATTAAGTAATTAATTGTAATTAATCTTAAATTAAAACATTATACAGTTTAAACATACATTACTTAACATTTATTTAACACTTTAAAGTTCATTTAACATAAGACATTATACATTTGAATCTATGCATGCATAAGATGTTTCTATTTGAAATGTTCATACCTTATTCATGTTTGAATAGGATGAAGTAGAAGTAGTATAATACAAATCAAACATCTTTGTAATGAATGAATTTTTGCAAGTTTCTTTGTTATCGAATCTATTTTTCCTTAAATGAGTGTTATATGAGTTGATTATCCTCGAAAATTAGTGAATTAAACATCCAATTAGACAATAATCCAGAAAATCGAGATCTCGAAATTGATTTCGAGACATGTCGAGACAACAAATTGAATTTGTCTCGACTCAAACCCTACAAATCGCGAAATGGGGAATCGTGATTTCCAAATCACCAAGTCGAGATCTCGATTTGATGACGAGATCTCGACTTAGTGTTTTTCAAATCACGATATTCCCATTTAAATAAAATCCGAAATATATTTCAAATGACAGAAAATTGAATGCGAATATTATTCGACAATATGTCTAAAATATTAGACATTTTGATACACATTTTGACGTAGGAAAAATCCTCTTCCATTTAAGGAGATAGCATTGCGGGGGGGTTCCGTGCCCATTTTGTGCTTGCATGAGATGTTGCAGCAGCTCACTTACTAATATAAGCTTTCATCTCTTTCCCGTTTCTACAAATAATGAAGCTAATATCTTGCCCCATTTGTAGTTTCGGGAAAAGGAGATGGACGTGGAGGAATCTGGAACAAGGACCGAGCTAGTGAAGGAGATGTTGTATTTGCTCCTTGTCCTTGATGTCTTTTCCTGATGAAGGACTTTTTCCTACATGTGACGTAGGAAAAATCCTCTTCCGGACTGTTTGACGTAGAAAAAATCCTCTTCCATTTGAGCAAGTGCCTTTATTCTTGAGTAAAATATGAATAAAATAAAGGATGATGGAATAAATAGAAAAAGTAAGCTGCAAGTTAATCCTCTACCGGACTGTTTGACGTTAGAAAAAATCATCTTCTCTTTGAGCAAGTGCACGTATGAGGGGAATAAAGAGGAAGAACACATATTTTGAATGAAATATAGTTTGAGTAAATTCCTCCACCCTTAAATAGATGTTAAATTTAGAAAAAAAAAATTGTTTTAAAAAGATAAATTATTGTGCACAGTAGTTCACGTGAAAGTTGTTCAATAATGTAGTCAAATTGAGAATCTTTGCAGGCATTTATCGAGTAAAAAGTAGTATTGACATAGAAATTCATGTCCAAAAAGTAATAGTGATGTGATATGTCGAAAATGGGGGTATTCACGTGAAAGTTGTTCAATTATTGCCTGGATTCAATTATTGGAGTTCAATATGTCGAGATCTCGACATCATGATTTCGAGATCTCGATATGACGTCGAGATCTCGAAATCATGATATCGAGATCTCGACATATTGAACTCCAAATCACGATATTCCATTTCAATTTTGTAAAATCCACCTGAATTCGTATACAAACCAAAACACCTAAACAGATCAAATAAGAACTCAAAAAATCGTCCAAATATCAACCACAATATCACCAGAATTAATATAAACCAATATACCTTAACAACAACTGATCAATTCGTCATAGATGCGCAAACAAAAATAAAGCAAGTACCACTACTCACTTATATGGTCAACTCTATCCGGACATTTTCTTTTTGTATGCCCCGTCTGCTGACAGATACTACATGTCTTTGCCCGTCGCCTACGTGGCCCGTCTTGGGGTGGAGGACTGTTCAAATCCACCTCACCAATGGCAATATAAGCAGTGCAGGCACGTGAGTTGTGACCGGATTGTCGACATCTCCTACATACTTGAGATCTGCGCGTGGTCGAACTCTCAGCACCAGAACGTGCTCTACTCATCCTCGGACGGCCAGCCTGTCGAACTACTATCGGTGGTCTCACAACATAAGATGTTACCTCCGATGGGAGTACCCAATCCGATGGATGCGGCACAGTCATAATGGTGTGATGATATGTCTGTAGCAGAGTGAATTGCTTGTAGTAGTGTGGCACGTACTCTGATATCGGCTGCGAAATATATCTGACAATCGAAAAATAAGACACACATGTTATAATAATCTTTATTAACATATTTGCAATAATGAAAGTTCGAATTAACATATTACCTGAGGGCGGCAGCCGCATGACAACATGGAATCAGATCGAGATCGAACTGACGACACTCACACGTTCTGTGCTCTAAGTCGACACTGTAGCTTCTCTGTTGCCCTTCCACCTTGTATATGTGTGGCATGGTGGTGCCTCTGACTACAAGCTGTCGCCCATATTCGGACGACTCTGTTAATTTCGTCATAGCTACGTGTGTCAGAGCATGATCTCTAGACCGTGCAGCCGCTCGTCGCTCGTCAAACCATCTCTCAACCATAGCTCTGTAAGTCTCAAGAAGGGCACATATAGGTAATCGCCTTGCCCATAACAAACGAGAGTTGAGGGATTCGGCTGCATTGGACGTCATGAAGCTGAATCGGGTACCAGGGCACTGAGATCTCGACCAACGGTGAAATCCTATATCCAGAAGCCTCTTGTAAGCTCCTTCTTTGCTCAGAATCTCCAAAGTAGACATGTGCTTTTGAAATGCATCGTGCCTATAACAGTAGGCTGCATCTCGTAAAACAACACCAACTTGCGGACCGTACCTCGACATGTTATTCGCCAAGTGGTAGTAGCAAATAGCATGCGTAGCATTCGGAAATGCTAACTCAACTGCATTTTTTATGCTCTTGTGCTGATCACTGACAATGATCAGTCCTTCGCGATCCCCGAAGCACACATGCAAGCGATGCATGAACCACATCCACGACTCATCATCCTCTATGGGTCCAATACCGATAGCAAGGGGAAATAATTGTTCATTGCCATCTTTCGTCACCGCAACAAACAACATTCCCTTATTCTTGCCCTTCAGATGCGTGCCATCTACAACAATCACTGGGCGCATGAAGCTGTGAAATGCATCGATGCAAGGAGCAAGCGCCAGAAACATGTGCTTGAACAAACTCTCCGAAGAAGTGGATATATCATACATCGTGCCTGGGTTACGAGACTGTAGCATGTGTAAGTAGCCCGGCAGCATCGCATAAGACTTCTCCCACTCGCCGAATATCATTGCAATGGCTATGTTTCTTGCCCGCAGGGCAAAACTGTAATCAATCTTGATGCCGAATTGAATCAACAATTCAGACATCATCTCCTTCGGCTTTAGAATAGCGCCCTCCGCCGCCAACTTACTGGAGAAATACTTACCCAACACTCTTGCGGGCACTCTGCGGGGAGCAACACGATCAATATCTGTCTGGCAGCTGTGCATCAGATCACACTTGAATACTCTCCAAACAGTTCCAGATTGTCTTGCACGCAGCATAAAAGGACAACCATTCCCATGCTTGCATCTGTAGTTGAGCCGAGTAGTGCTGGACCTCTCTGTGGAGTACTCCAATCGGTGATGCAAGTGATGCAGTCCTACAGCAAGGTCAAGTTCATCCTTGCTGCTAAATGTCGCTCCAATGCACAGCTGAGTCGGGGCCCAATCTGCGGGAATAATCCACTCCAAACGCTCAGGAGCATCAACCTCTATTAAAGGAAGCACCCAACTCCTTACTTCCTGATCATGTCGAGCTGCAGCCACAGATAGACTCAAGTTATTGTTCGATAGTCCGTACTGATCCATTCGCCCAGGAGCTAGAATCCATCTAGAAAAATCACTGACCAAGGACTCAAACAACCGACTCCGCCCCTCCTCCTCGTCCCTCTCCTCCTCGCTTGCCTCCTCCTCCTCCTCCTCCTCCTCCTCATTATCATCATCATCACAATAATCATCATCATCATCATCTGTAGATTCCGCCTCATACTCATCTATGAAATCATCAGCTAATGAGATGCTAGGACCTCCCATTCGTGTTGATCGCTGTGACTCTGACTGAGGTGCCTGAAATCCGGACTGATTTTGCTTCAATTTGGTGACCACATATATAATTGGATCAATGCTATTTTCATATAGCATCCGCATAATATCTTCGTCGGTCTTCAGTCCAGCCTTCACATGCCTCGAGCCCCCAGATATACTGCTCATGTAAAACAAGCAGTAGCTAGTACTGAGGAGATCACAGTGCATGATCTCATGAATCTCGGATAAAATGGTATTGTAGGAGATCCGTTCACGTCTCAAACAAATCAATTGCTCGTCTCCGCCCATATACTCGGATCTGTCCCAAGCCCCACCATGACGTATGATGAAACGTTGATACGACATCTGTGATAAATGAAACGAAAATATTAAAAAAAAATAGGAGCATATTCCAGCAGACAATTCGAGATCTCGATAATAATATCGAGATATCGGAATTTAATTAAAATTAATCGCGATCTCGTGATAAAATCGAGATCTCGAGATGATGTCGAGATCTCGATATGGTGAAATCGAGATCTCGACATCATGTCGAGATCTCGATTTTATCACGAGATCGCGATTTTCCTGGGTTTCTCCCTAAGTTCTCTGCGTATTTTTTTACGAACAACAGTCCTAAAATCGCGATATTTTCTAAAAAACTAAGATATACAAGTCGATACTAAGATATGCATGTCGATTTTGAACACATAACAACATTATAACGCAGAAAACGAATCGAAAGTAAGAAAAAATGGTTGAAATCAACATACCTTCGATTTTTCTCTCTCTAAACCCTCTCAACAATCTTCAAATAATTTTTAAAATGTTTGCTTCCTCGTACAACCGAAAATATTTGTTTGTAAAAGGTTGTAATAAATTTACAACTACCTTGGTAGTTCAAATTAATTGTTCAAAATTAAATAAATGAATAAATAAATTAAATAATGAATATTTCCGAAAATGGAAACAACTTAAATAAAGTAAATTTTGTCTTGTAGCCGAAAATGGAAGAGAGAAAAAGACAAAAGTACAAAGTGGCTAGAAAACTTATATTTTTATCCTTGTGGCTATAAAACATACCCACTTATTCAAAGTGGCTAGTTGTATCCATACCCACAATAATGAAAGTAAAATAAGATATTTGATTTATTTATGAAAATATATCAATATTAGGTTCTAATTATAGAGGAGAAAAAATGACGAATTTCGATATAATTATTATTTAATTTTTAAATTAAATATTCATTTTATTGTATTTTAAAATAAAATTATATAATATATAATCATTCAATCAGAAAGTGACATTTGTCAGCTTTTGGTTGGATAACCTAACTTTTTGATTGGGTTGCAAAACATGTCGGTTGTGGAATTGAAATTTACTTCTTTTTTTCTTTTAATTACACATAAGCGCCAACTAAGCACAATCGATGCAATCGGTTGTTACAATGGATGGTCTTAAAGTGATGAAGAAGCAAAGCTGTTTTCCCAAATACGATAAAATATTATCACCTTCTAGTTTACTTTTGCATGCAATTACCAATTCACATCATTTCTTTTCCCGCCAATTATGATTTAACTAGTGTTGTATAATTCGGTTCTGGCGACCCGGACTAGGGGTATATTTATGTATAATATTGTGGTTATAATTGTATTCTTAAAAATATTTTTTATTAGATATATATTTTTATTACTTCTTATGTTCCAATTTATTAGTTCAATTTTTTTTTTTATATCTGTTTATTAGTTATGTTATTAAAAATTAAAAGTCAATCCACACTTATTAATAAATTATTAATTTCATTATCTCTATGTCCTTTATTGTTGTGCTAAAAGCATTTAAGATAATTAATATGTGATGGAGGAAGTATTTTTTTTTAGGGGAAAAGACTTCCATTAGTGATCAAAATCATTCCTTACAATATTTTCCAACCAATCGGAAAAATCACTCATCCAGATGACGAGATCGGAACTATTAGCACCAAATAAAGCTAGAGAGTGAGCCACTGAATTAGCAGATCGAAGCATATGGAAAACACCCTTCACAATATCACCTTTTAACTCTGAAAAGGTAGCCGCCATATCAGTGGGGAGACTAACCGAGTTACCTTCAATTTTGAGAAGTTCACAAACTGTATGAAGAGAATCAGAGTATAACACAACCAGAAATAGACCTTCTTGTAAGCATAAGCTAACTCCAAAGAAAGCGGCAATAATTTCAGCTTCCAACATCGTCCCAAGTTTTGCAAGAGCCGCTTTAATTTGGTCGGAGCTATCATGAATCACCGCACCAATGCCAAATGAATCCCCTGTATCATTAAACCTTACATCCACATCAACTCTAAACACTCCACTTTTTGGTGCAATCCACCGATCATCACCAACCTCAATTAAGTCAAAATCATGATTCGGCAGTGCCTGTCGCGCCTCTTTGAAAAAAATTAAGAAACTTAATAGCTCCCAATAGTGTAACCTCTCGAGCTATATCATTGCAATTGTGCTAACAAGTGCATAAAAATTTCAAATCATCCAGGTCATGACAACCCATAATTCATACTCCTCTCTGCGGAGCTCCTCTCTCATATCAAATCAAATAGAAAGCATGGTAGACCTCTTTTGACACTTAAGGAATTTCCCAAATTTATTGGCTTCCTAAAATTGCTTAATAGCATCACAAAAAAAGAGGGAATGAACCGTCGAACCCCAATCCTTCTTGAAAAATTCACATAAGCCAGTTAAAGGTAGATGATGATCCCACAAATTTTGGGTCATAGGGATGAAATTATTTGTAACTTTCCAGAAAAACACTTTGATCTTTGGAGGCATTTGGAGATTCCAAATAAGCATCTGCCACTGATATTTATCGAAATTGCTATGGCTTGGTTGTGGATCAAAATACTGTTGGATTTTGTATACAGAAAGCATTTATTACAATGAGTATACATTCAACTGTATTTCCTATCTGTTAACAAACTTACATGCGAGTAACAACGGTATCCTCTTATCTCACCGATAGGGACAATCATACGGCGTGTTGTAGATCGCAGAAGAAAGTATGATCACTTGACCTAGTGAGATATAAATATTATCACAGCCGAGACATTGTACGAGGATAAGTCTGTCGGTATAGGCTGCAGCATAGTCGGAAAGAAGTAATCTGTCTTAATTACTTGATATGCTGATACGTGCGGTTGCGTATTGTTTGGACTACAGCGAGATGTATTTGTCTGTCTGAAATCAGCGAATACAAGATCTCGATCTCGATTGAGTCCAAACCCTAATGAAGGTTCAGGGGTATGCACGGATTGACTGTTGCTTTGACTTGCCATGGTGGAGAGCGTGAGTAACGTGCTCGTATACCCGCATCTTGGGTAGCAGCGGTTCGTGTAGAACAGCCTGAGACTGAAGTTAGGCAACCATATCCGAGTAATAGGATGGGGACATTCCCTGAGGAGCTCAATAATATTCATCGTACTAAAGTCCTGCAGGCTGATTAAGTTCAAGCACGAGTGATAAGGTTTGAGTGGTATTGCTCAGGAAATATAAGATATTAATTAATTGTAGATAGAGCTTGTTAGAAGCTCCGATTAATTAATGAATGTCCGGTAACCTTAAATATGGAGATTCTCAAGTAAATGTAGCCCGTTCTCATATCGCGGTAATAAAGGGGTAGGTCAGTATTAATTCTGTGGTGAAAATGAATTAATATTAATTAATTAATTGAGTCCTGGGTTGTGGACATGGGAATTAATTAATTCATAGACCCACTTTATTATCTGCATTAGGTCCCAGGTCTGGCCCAATTAAACATGCTGAATGGAGCCCAGTAGCCCCTCAGGGCTAAAACCCTAGGTCTATAAATAGACATCTCTCTCTCAGAAACCCTAGCCACCTTATCATAATTCAAATCAGTTGAAACCCTAGGGCAGAGAGAGGGGGCGGCACATACTGTGTGTAGAGGGAGGAGAATTTCGACTCTGGCCTACACATCACAGATATGTGGAATCCTCACCAGTAGCAGATCTGAACAACATTGGGATATAGATCTGAAGATCTGATCTGGAGAATAGGATTTCTTCCTTTCTATTTTTCCTTTTATTCGATTGAATCTTGAATTTGGTTTTGCTAATTTCTGTTTCCGCAGATTTAATCGAATTACGTAATTGAATTAAAGTGGATATTCAAAAGCGAAAGATCGGATCTGAGACGACGGAGTTAAGGTAAAACTCTAAAACCACTACATTAAATTCATAGGAGCATGCTAGGATTATCGTATGTTTATTGCTCTCAACATCCACAAAACGATCCAATTTATTTGGATTTGGTGATTCGGTTCACCGACAAATCTCTACAATTGGTATCAGAGTGAGGTTTGTTTTTGTGGCTCTGTTGGATGAGCAATTTTTGATTATGCATGTATGAATTTTTTAAATTGCTGTGGTGTTTGATTTTTGTTCCTCGTGGCAACCAGTATGATTTAATCCGCGGTGGTTATCCGTGTTTGGATTAAATTGTGTTTTGTAAATCACGAGAAAATTCGTGATTAGATTTGATAGGAAAATTGTAATAGATTAGATATTGTAATTTTCAAATTTGTAATTGTATGGGTCGAAGAATGAAGACAGAAATTGGGTGAGATGACGGCGGTGCACAGCGGCGCAGCCACTCAGGCAGGCGGCTCGCGGCGCACGCGCGGGCTGGCTGGGCGGCGGCGTCGACTGGTAGCTGCGGTGGCTATCGGCCGGCGGCTGCTGCTGCGGCGGTAGGGTTCGAGGTTTGACGGCTGGTGCAATTCGATGTAAACCTAGGGTTTGCAATTGGATTGTGGGACCAATTTTCAAATCTCAAAAGCCTAGATCCAAAAAGATTTGGTGGTTGAGGATATCAAGGCCCTGGAAGATTTATGAAGATTTGAAGAAGATTTGGAGTTATCCAAATTTTGAAATTCAAATTTCAAATTTTGTAATAGATATGATTATTTTATTTTTTTCTATTTTGTGGGGCCACGAGGAATTTTTGTTTGTCTTAATTGCCTCGTATGATATGTAATTTATTAATTGCGCAATAAGCATGTGTAGATAATAGGAAAGCATGTTTTTACTGCTTTATTATTTACAGTTTTATAAGCATGCTTATGTGATTAATTTATTGTCTGGATTATATTTAGAATTTTTGGGCTTGTTTAATTACATGCAAAAATTTGGGAAAATATAATGACAAGAAATTATTTATGTGCGCATTTAAGAATCCTTTTGAAACAAAAATACTAAGCGGATTTTTTTAATTAAAATCAATAGACCTCCACAAAGTGATCCTAGGCTATAAGTGTATCTCTCGTCCTAGTAAACGTCTACGAGTGTAGCTTGCTAGTTCTCGGAGGTACATGGGCTGCGGTTGTTGGGATTTCTAGACAAATAATTTAAATCATGTGAATAGTGGGAGGGTTTTGCGTAAATGTCTACGAGTGTAGCTTGCATAATTCTTTCTCATAAGTATTCTAGGATTGATTTAAATTTTAGATAACGAAGGCTATAAGGGTTGTGCAGTATGGCTACGCGCCATGCCAAACTGTCTCTTTTGGCAGGAGTTAAATTTGTGGTTAAGGGCTTAGAAGCATCTTAGAATATAATGCAGTTGCTGCTTCCCTGTTCTTGAGAGATGGCTTGGTCTAAGGTTTTACACTAATAATTAATTTCATGTATCTAAGGATTTCTGACATGGTATGAAATTAAAGGATTGGGGCTTAAAACCCGCAGTCTGGTTGAGGGTGACATCGTAAACGTGTACGAGTGTAGCTTGCGGTGGGAACTCTTGGGCTATTAGTGGAAAACATTTGTATTTGATATATCAAGAGGTTTTCAATGCACTTGTTTTCGAATGTTCTGCATGTATGTTCTTATTAAGATTATTTATTGTTACAGATATGTCTATGTCTAATGTTGATCATATTCTTGCTCTCAATCCTTTAACTGATCCAAACTTCCCTGAATGGAGTTTCTGCATCAAACACATTCTATATCTCAAAAATCAAGCACATGTTCTTTATATGGATCCACTTGTGCCTGGCTATGATGGGGTTTGCGATCTTGAGCTTGAGTTTTATGAGAGATGGGAGGAAGCTGATGATTTCGCCTATTGGCTTATCACGGCTGGCCGATCTAGAGAACTGAAGCACAAGAATGAGAACTTCAATAGGGCTGAAGAGATCTGGAAGGATCTCTTGACGGAATATGGCAATGTGGAGCAGACTATTAACTATAGACTTGTACATGATCTTGTGTGCAATAAAATGGTTGAAGATAGTTCGGTGACAGCACACATGATGTCTATGATTGAACTCATGAGACAGTTGACTGTGCGGGGAGGTGATATCAGTGCTCAAGACGAGATTGATATTATTCTGAATTCTATTCCTGAATCATTCCATGATTTTAAGAAGGTTGTTGCTGCAAGGGGAGGGTATCCTCTGTATGAGCTACTCGAGGACCTTGTAGTGGAGCAATCTTCGATGAGTGCATGGAAACCTGCTATGACAGTTTCCAGTACTAGTTCGACAACCTCTAAGGTTGGAGAGGATGGTGCTGAAAGCAAGTTCAGGAAAGTGGCAGTGAAAGCAAATCAAGGAGGATGAAGAGAGTGAAGGTCACCCCAAGGAAGGAGAGGTGTGCTGGGTGCGGAAAGGTGAATTGTCCGAATGCCAAAAGACAATGTACGTCATTTGCATTTGTAACGAAAACGTGTTTAGCATCGGTTTCTACTCATTCGTGGGTAGTGGATACTGGAGCTACTGATCATGTTTGTTACACTTTGCAGGGGTTCACACCGAGGAGGGTGCTGAAGAATGACGAGATCACCATCTCAATGGGGAACGCAACACGAGTGAGTGCAGCTGCCATTGGAGATGTCACCTTGTACTTTGATGATTCTGTTTTGACTTTGAGAGATGTTTTATATGTGTCGGATTTTCGGTGGAACCTTATTTCAGTTTCTAAACTTTATGTTGATGGATATTTAGTTATTTTTGATAGTGGTGTTTCCATTATTGGTAATAACGTAGTTATCTGTCGTGGAATGCTGAATAACTCTCTCTATGTCGTTAACTGTCATCATAACACTTCCGTGTATGCTGCATGTAATTCATCTGAAATTGATAATCCTAGAAAGAGAAAGCTTAGTTCTTCTGATGAGGATCTTACATATCTCTGGCACTTGAAACTGGGTCACATCAACTTGAAGCGGATTAAGCGACTTGTAGATGACTGTACATTGGACTAAGTCCGGCCTGTACCTTATCAAGTCTACGAATCCTGTATCGAGGGAAAGATGTCTTCTAGGCCTTTCAAGGCTAGTCAGTCTCGAGCAGAGGATGTGTTGGAATTGATCCATTCTGACTTATGTGGGCCCATGTCCACACAGGCTCGTGGAGGGTATGAGTACTTTGTCACTTTCATTGACGACTACTCGAGATACAAATATGTTTACCTGCTTCGCTACAAGTCTGAATGCTTTGAGAAATTCAAAGAGTTCAAGGCTGAGGTAGAAAAGAAGGTCGGGAAAACTATCAAGTCACTGCAATCTGACCGCGGTGGCGAATACCTCGGGAACGAGTTCCTGCAATATTTGTCAGAACATGGGATTACATCCCAGTGGACTGCACCGGGTACTCCCCAGCAAAATGGTGTAGCCAAAAGAAGAAATATAACTCTTTTGGAGATGGTAAGATTAATGATGAGTTATGCAAGCTTACCCGTTTCGTTTTGGGGATACCCATTGGAAACAACGGCTTACATCTTAAACTTGGTGCCTTCTAAATCGGTTCCTAAGACACCCTGTGAACTCTTCCTTGGACGCAAACCCAGTTTGTGCAAGTTCAGAGTATGGGGTTGTCCGGCACACGTGCTGGCGAAAGAACCTGATAAGTTAGAAAGCAGGTCCAAGGTAATGCAGTTTATAGGGTATCCCAGACAAACGAAAGGTGGTTTCTTTTACTGTCCTGAGAGTCAGAGAATTGTTGTTAGCACCAACGCTAGATTCTTGGAGGACGAGTATGTGAGAAACCACAAGACAAGGAGTGATATAGTTCTTCAAGAAATTGAAGATAAGAATGCGATTCCAAAGGAAAGGGACATGCAAACGTGGGTGCACCTGTGAGAGGTACAGCACCACGGGCGCGTTCTTGTGTGCAAGGTGCAGAACCACAAGTTGCTGCACCAACTGCTGACACGACACCGATGCCTCGTCGCAGTGGGAGAGTCATTTTCCAGCCGGAAAGGTACATGTTCCTGGGTGAGTCTTCGGACTTGGGCCCTGAAGACAGACATGAGGACTCTGACCCACTGACAAACGAAGAGGTAGTACAGGGCAAGGATGTTGCGAAATGGCGCATCACCATGGATTCTGAGATTGAATCCATAACCGCTATGGATGTATACCAGAAAGTTGTGCTACCTAATGGCTTTAGGACCATAGGGTGCAAGTGGGTATACAAGAGAAAGAAGGGAGCGAATGGAGAAATTACGGCTTTCAAAGCCAGGCTGGTGGCAAAGGGTTATAGTCAGAAAGAGGGCATAGACTATGATGAAACCTTTTCACCGGTAGCCATGCTCAGATCATTTGGATACTCCTTGCCATAGCAATGCATCTTGACCTCGAGATTTGACAAATAGATGTCAAAACCGCTTTTCTAAATGGTTACCTTAAAGAAGGTAGGGACATCTATATGCAGCAACCCGAGGGTTATATGCGCAAAGGCGAAGAATATCTTGTCTGGAAGCTTAAGAAGTCCTTGTATGGACTTAAACAAGCTTCAAGGTCGTGGAACTTACGTTTCAACGATGTGATTAAATCCTACGGATTTTCACAGTTGGAGAACAAAAGTTGTGTATACAGACTTTGTGTCATTGGGAGCGTGGTTTTCCTTGCACTGTATGTGGACGACATACTCCTATTTGGAAACAACGAGGGAGTGATGTCGGAGATTAAACGTTGGTTATCCGAACAGTTCCAAATGAAGGATTTGGGAGAAGCTGGGTACATCCTTGGGATTAAGGTCTTACGGGATCGTAAGAGAAGGATGTTAAGCTTATCCCAGGCATCCTATGTGGATACTGTGATAGCCCGGTTCAGCATGCAACTCGCTGAAGGGATTCGTGAACTGAATCACAAAGTCCGTTTGCCAAGGATCGTTAATTGGAATATCAAAAATAAATTGCTATGCCTATGAACAATCCTAGCATGCTCCTATATTATTATGCATAAGAAGGTTTATGCGGAATACCTGGATCGATGATCTCTGAAGAACGCGTGCGCGGAGATGCCCTTTGATCTTTCCCACGCACAAGGATTTAATTTCCTAACAGATTGAGGAAATAAATCTATGAAAATAATAAAGTTATTTTCGAAAATAAAGAGGAGAGGGAGAAGAAGAAAAATCCTCCTGATTTGATCTTCTGATATGTATCCCAACTCGATCTGAAAATCCGGTGAAGATTCTCTATCAGATCCCTTGCCCGGTTGAGAAGCAGAATTTCCTCCTCGTTCTTAGATCTTAGTCGATCACCACAGCTCCCAAATTCTGGTTTGCTGTGTGCAACTTATGATCTTGTGGTGTGTTGAGATCTGAGGAACTGAGGCCTATTTATAGGAAATTACTGGACTCCTATTGGGCTTGAGTTTCATGGGCCAGACCAGGGACCAAAATGCAAATAGCAAATAAGGCCTATCAATTAATTAATTCCCATATTCAACCCAGAATATAATTAATTAATTAATATCGATTCATTCCACCAAAGAATCAATACTGTCCTACCTATTTGCTACCACATTTTGAGGTACGGGTTGCATGGGCTCGGTATATCCCCACATTTAAGGTTACAGACATTCGTTAATTAATTTAAGCTCTGACAAGCTATTTAATTAATTAACATCTTATATTCCTGAATCAATCCACTCAAACCTTTTCACTTATGCTTGAACTTAATCAGCCTGCAGGACTTAGCATAACGAACCTTTTGAGCTGTTCAGGGAATGTCACCATCCTATACTGGATGTGGTTACCTAGTTCAGATACCAGACAGTCATACACAAACTGCTATTACCCAAGATACAGATATACAAGCTCAACTAGAGCCTTTCACTGCAACTCAAAGTAATACACAACCGGCATATACTTCTGTACCTTCATTTAGGCTTAGGATCTCGTCAAGCCATAGAGATCTAGATTCTTTTAATGTCAGATAAAAGAATCGATCTCGACTTAGGTCCTTATCAATGTGTGCCCCACACCAGCATACCAAGCCATCCAAGATAAGATGCTTATTACTGCGTATGCTGCAGCCTACACCGACAGTTTATCCTGGAACTGTCTCAGCTGTGATAACTATTTATATCTCGCTAGGTCAAACGATCCATACGATCTTCCGTGATCTTCTACACACCGTATGATCTCCCCATCGACGAGATAAGTGGATAATTGCATTTGCGACACATGTTTGTTAATTCAGACAGGAGATGAACATACAACATTTATGATTCCCAGTATATTAACCAATCGACCTTGTACATAATATACCAATCATAATGCTTTCAGTATATAAATCCATCACTCGCCAAGAAAGGCTTACTACCTTTCAGACCTGGCGTTCATCTTTCTACTGGGCAGTGTCCAGAGACACAGAGTGAGAAAGATGAGATGAGTCTTGTACCATACGCATCTGCGGTGGGTAGCCTCATGTATGCAATGCTGTGTACCAGGCCTGATATTTGTTATGTCGTTGGCATGGTAGCAAGATATCAGTCTAACCATGGACATGCACATTGGACTGCGGTAAAGCACATCCTCAAGTATTTGAAGAGAACTAGGAATTACTGCCTGTTTATCAAAATGAGGATTTGTGCCCTGTAGGTTACACAGATTCGGATTTTCAATGGGACCAGGATGAGAAGAAATCGACCTCAGGTTATGTGTTTACCTTGGGAGGTGGGGCTTTGTCTTGGAGGAGCGCAAAGCAAAAATGCATTGCTGACTCCACCATGGAGGCGGAATATGTCGTCGCCTCCAAAGCTTCAAAAGAAGGGGTATGGCTCCGGAATTACCTTTTAGAGTTGGATGTGATTTCAAGTTTGCCTAAGAGCATCACAATTTATTGTGATAACTCTGGTGCAGTGGCGAACTCGAAGGAACCACAGACTTACAAGGCGAGCAAACACATAGAGAGGAAGTACCATATCATACGAGAAATCGTATCGAGGGGCGATGAGCAGATCAAGAAGATTGACACTAGGGACAACCTAGCTGATCCATTCACAAAGTGTTTGCCATAAAAATTTTATGAAGGACATATTCGTGGACTGGGTCTAAGGTGGATGCCTACTGGTAGTGGTTGATGTAATAGCTAGGCTAGATAGACGCACTGTATACTCTGTAATAGCGAGTGTAATGCTTTGAGTATAAGTGGGAGATTGTTGGGTTTTGTATACAGAAAGCATTTATTACAATGAGTATACATTCAACTGTATTTCCTATATGTTAACAAACTTACAAGCGAGTAACAACGGTATCCTCTTATCTCACCGATAGGGACAATCATACGGCGTGTTGTAGATCGCAGAAGAAAGTATGATCACTTGACCTAGTGAGATATAAATATTATCACAGCCAAGACATTGTACGAGGATAAGTCTGTCCGTATAGGCTGCAACATAGTCGGAAAGAAGTAATCTGTCTTGATTACTTGATATGCTGATACGTGCGGTTGCGTATTGATTGGACCACAGTGAGATGTATTTGTCTGTCTGACATCAGCGAATACAAGATCTCAATCTTGATTGAGTACAAACCCTAACGAAGATTCAGGGGTATGCACGAGTTGACTGTTGCTTTGACTTGCCATGGTGGAGAGCCTGAGTAACGTGCTCGTATACCCACATCTTGGGTAGCAGCGGTTCGTGTAGAACAACTTGAGCCTGGAGTTAGGCAACCATATCCGAGTAATAGGATGGGGACATTCCCTGAGGAGCTCAATAATATTCACCGTGCTAAAGTCCTGCAGGCTGATTAAGTTCAAGCACGAGTGATAAGGTTTGAGTGGTACTGCTCAGGAAATATAAGATATTAAATAATTGTAGATAGAGCTTGTCAGAAGCTCCGATTATTTAATGAATGTCCGGTAATCTTAAATATGGGGATTCTCAAGTAAATGCAGCTCGTTCTCATAACGTGGTAATAAAGGGGTAGGTCAGTATTAATTATGTGGTGAAAAAGAATTAATATTAATTAATTAATTGTGTTCTGGGTTGTGGACATGAGAATTAATTAATTCATAGGCCTACTTTATTATTTGCATTAGATCCCAGGTCTGGCCCAATTAAACATGCTGAATGGAGCCCAGTAGCCCATTAGGGCTAAAACCCTAGGTCTATAAATAGACATCTCTCTCTCAGAAACCCTAGCCACCTTATCATAATTCAAATCAGTTGAAACCCTAGGGCAGAGAGAGAGGGGGCGGCGCACACTATGTGTAGAGGGAGGAGAATTTCGACTCTGGCCTACACATCACAGATCTGTGGAATCCTCATCAGTAGCAGATCTGAACAACATTGAGATACAGATCTGAAGATCTGATCTAGAGAACAGGATTTCTTCCTTTCTATTTTTCCTTTTATTCAATTGAATCTAGAAATTGGTTTTGCTAATTTCTGTTTTCGCAGATTTAATCGAATCGCGTAGTTGAATTAAAATGGATATTCAAACGCAAAAGATCGGATTTGAGACGACGGAGTTAAGGTAAAACTCTAAAACCACTGCATTAAATTCATTGGAGCATGCTAGGATTATCGTATGTTTATTGCTCTCAACATCCACAAAACGATCCGGTTTATTTGGATTTGGTGATTCGGTTCACCGGCAAATCCCTACAAATACCCCATGAGATCCAAATAAGCTAATTTAACTGTGAAATTACCATTCTCGGTATGCTTCCAATATAATGAATCTTCATCATTTAAGTTCACCGATAATCGTTGAATAGCATTCACCCCAGCTGGCCAAAAGAACCTTTGAAGAAGGGTCAAGTCCCATTGTCCATCCGATTTAATAAACTCCGCAACTTTGGTTTTTGTCAAATCCGTAAGTCTAGCCACTGGCACCCCGGACGAGAACTCTGCCATTACCAATTTTCCATCGACCACCTTTTTTAACAATAGAGCGCCCCCAACACAAAGATCTACAAACAAAAGAAGCTTTCAAATTAAGAACTGCTTCCATAATCGTAGAGTTTTAATAGTATTTAGCTTTAATGACTTTTCCCAAGAAAGAATTTGGTTTAGACCAAAGCCTCCAAACTTGTTTAGAGAGAAGTGCCTGATTGAAACTCTCCACATTTCTAAAACCCATCCCACCTTGCTCTTTTTGACGGCAAAGGCCCTCCCAGCTCCTCCAATGGATTCCTCTATTATCCTTATTATTACCCCACCAAAATCTAGCAGTCGCTCTCTCGATCTCTTTGCAAATGGACTTCGGCACTCTAAAACAAGACATACTGTAGGTAGGCATAGATTGAATAATAGATTTAATCAAAACTTCTTTGCCATCTGCAAAAATTAGTTTATTTTTCCAACTTCCAAGCTTCTTGAGAATAAGGTCCCTTAGGTAACCAAGTTGGACTCATTTTTGTCGCATGAAAAAAATAGGTAGACCCAATTACATTGTATGCCTTTGCACAACTCTGATATCCAACACTCTTTGAATCCTGACAATTGTAAATTCATTAACAGAGGGGCTAAAAGTGATGGAGGATTTCTCAAAATTAATCAATTGTCCTGATGCGGTGGCATAGCTGTCAAGACATTCTTTAACAACTTTGCTACCCTCCTCTTTAGCTTTAAAGAATAACAAGTTGTCATCTACAAAGAAAACGGGAGAAATAAACGATCCTCTATCTCTAAATTGAATTCCTTTGATCTTATTTGTAGCCACAACATTACACATAAGTGAGGATAATCCTTGAGTGCAAAAAATGGAGAGTAAGGGTGAAAGGGGGTCTCCCTACCTCAGCCCTCTAGTCGGTTTCAGATCTCCGTAGACTCGATTATTCAAAACAAAAGAGTATGAAATTGAAGAAACACAATCTTTAATGAATTTCCTTGGAAAATTCACTATTGCCAAGATTTTTTCTAAGTATTTCCATTCAACTCTGTCATAAGCCTTGCTCATGTTCAATTTTAGCGCAACAAATCCATTATTCTTCCCCTTTCTGTTTTTGATCCAATGCATACTTTCATAGCCTATAATGATATTATAAGTTATTTGCCGATCAGGAAGAAATGCACTTTGATTCTAGTCAACAACTTCATTCAGAGCCATTTTCATTCTTTCAACCAACACCTTTGATACAATCTTATAGATTGCACAAACTTATGGGTCGAAACTCCTTCATATTTTTGGGCCGAGCAACTTTAGGAATAAGCACAATTGTGGTTTTATTCCAATCATCAAGCTTCCTTCCCTCGTTCAAGACTTGCAGAGCTTCTCTAGTCACTGATTCACCCACCACTGAACAAAATTTCTAAAAAAATCTATCTGGTAAACCATCGGGTCCTGGTGCTTTTGAGGGATGAAGGATTTGAGTGCTTTCACAATATCATCCTTTGTAAAGGGCTTTTCCAGTGCCTCTCTTGTTTCCTGACTAATCATACCAATCAAGGATAGTGATAGAGGCTTGGCCAAAAGCTTGCTTCCATAAAGAATTAACAAAATACCGATCAAACCAAGCACAAACTTCATTGTTTCCCACTCTTATATTACTCCAGTTCCAATCTTTCAAAATTCCACTAATCTCGTCTAGCCTACACCTCAATAGATTCTCTAAAATCACACATTTATGTTAGAATACGAACTCTTCCTCTAATTTTCTCATGCTCGTATAGAATTTCATTGAAATCTCCACCCACTAGCCAAGGTACCCCAGGGTTAGTTTGAACACCTGCTAGCTTTCGTAACAGTTCCCAGGAAAATCTTCGTTGGGTTGCTTTTGGGTTCCCATAAAAACCAGTGAAACGTCACTCTTTAGTATCCTCTTTAACCAAGTCATCAATGTGTCCTATCGAGAAAGATTGAATCTCCACCACCAAATGGTGTCTCCACAAGAGCATCAAACCACCTTTGCTTCCTACAACATCCACCACAAAGAGACCTTCAAATCCTAAAATGGATCTCCATCGTTCACATCTTGTTTTGCTAATCTTTGTTTCAAAAATAAACATCAGTTGTGGAGAATGATCGACTAAGAGTTGACAAATCTCATGGAATACACGGGCGCTCCCCAAACTCCATGCATTCCAAATTAAGTGTTTCATTGGGCTCGACGCTGGCGGGGCTGCTAAGCAGCCTCCACCAGTTTAGCCAATAGCATATTTGAATACATCTTTTTGATTTTATCCCTCGACCCCTGGTGATCATTCATGCTTTCAGATGATCTCTTGTTGCCCGACACATAGTTGACAATAAGACCAACTTGAGCATCCAACTTTGTACGAGCCAACTTTTTCCATCTCTTTCCCTTATACTTCACTTGTGCTTCATTAAGGTTCTCTTCAACATGTTCAGAGATGGTGGATTTCTCCAGAATCATCCTAGATGTCATCGCCTCGTCGTTCTCCACATCAATCTTCATATTGATATTTTGTACAACTCATTGCAAAGATAGATTTGAGCCATCCTCAAGATCCATGTCCGCCACCAGATTAAGGTGTAGTGCCTCCGAGTTATTATTTTGAGTTGAGCTGTCATCTATGGCCCCATTCTCGCTCCTATCTGTTTCTGGTTAAGTTATTGGGGTCGGTTTTACCGCATTATGTTATATATACACACATATACGGTCGGTTTGAGTTTCCAAACCGTAACCAAACTAGTTTTAATCGGTTTGAAAATTTTCAAACCGACAGTTTAAAAATTAAATCTCAAACTGGTAAAATCAGCCAAATTTATACGATTTGGCTATCTTGATCGGTTTTTACCAAACCACGAAGGCCTTAAATACAACTCATTTAAAACTTGTACGTTTGATTTTGAAGACCAAGTGCCATTGTACATATCAATTTTCATGTCATTATTAATAATGTCGAAGTTCGATCGAGGTGTTCAGTCAGAATATTGATGTCGAAAAATCAATCCCATACTAGATTTGTATGATTTAAGACATTTTATGAATTTAAATAACAACATAAATAATTTATTTATTATTTAAAAAATTCGCATAATATGTAATATAGTTGCATATGTAACTTTATTTTGAACACAATACATCTAAATTCAATTTAAAATCCTATCAAACATAGAATAGTGGTCAATATTATCTAACTATATTTCATAATTTTCAATATAAACAGTATTCAAGTCTATCAGATTCAGATCTTTATAAGATAATCCAATAAAGTTGGAATGGATACATATACTTGGTTAACAAAGTCTGGATATATAAGACGAATACAAAATTATTATAATTATATCATGCCATTGCCAATAAATTTGATCTTACTAGATTAATTTAATGACGAAATAAAAATCCAATTTTACGTAAATTACATTATCAGATATGCCTCCCAATAATAAATAAAAAAGTGAGTAAGGTAGTTAGGCAATAATTAAAAATGGTGGGAGAAAAAGTAAAGAAATGGATTACAGCTAGGCAAGTGAACATGATGGTGTTGCCGCCATTAACAACGAGAATTGAGGGCGGGATTGACGTTCAAAATATTTATATTCACAATCAATAAAGTTTATAAAATATTTTTTTCGAGAAGGCTTCCACCAACTTTTGGTCCTATCATATTGTAAAAGTATAATTGAAAGGAGTCAAATTAAATAGCATCTTATTTAAGTTTATTTTTTAGTTGAGTTAAGAAGATTTTTTTATAAAATATTTAAATATTTACGAACTTAATTGAGCCGTAGTCGAGAATCAACAATAATCGTGATTTATATTATATTTAAAATATTCATTATTCTTAAAAAAATATTTATACAAGAAATAATATCATATTAATATTCATATTCAAATTCATTTTTTTTCATATAACTAAAAAGATTGATCATACTTATTACTCTTAAATAATGAAAATAATAATTTGATAATTAATGATTTTATATTTCAAACTAATTTTGGCCAACAAGATCACGAATTGAATACTATAAAACACAAATTTGATTTGTTTGATAAACGAGCTTCACTAAACGTATCGTGTTAGGAAATAGTCCTATGTCTCCTTCCTTCTTATTGTTTTGTTGTGTCAAGCCATTACCAACTTAGAGTGTGAAAGAGTTTTCCGCTAAGAATAATGAGTTTATTATTGAGTATTTAAAGAGTACAAAAGATACGTAAAAATTATAAAAGATATGAAAAACAAGAAAACCCAAGATATGAAGATATGTGAATATCTAAATTATATTTTATCATCCCCCTCAAGCGAGACTCCGGAATGGTTGAGAGTTGAAGCTTGCTACGAAAAATGCTCAAACAGCGAACGAGGCAAGCTTTCGTGAAGACATCGTGTTGGTCCCGAAATCAGAGTGCAAAACTGTGCAGCGGAAGGTATAAGATATGCAGCGGAAGTAAGTATGACAGTTGCACTTGTTTAGCTAAAACAATGTATAGTCAGTTTTGTGTGTTTGAAAGACTTAAGCTTAGTCCTGTCCTGGTTAAGTCAGTTTCACAGTATATACTCTTCAATACTTAGAAGTATTGAAGGTTTCAAAGTCAGTTCGTGAAACAAAAAAATGAGCAGTAGTTAAGAAAGCTGTAAAAGAGCACACAAGACTTATAGTGGTTCAGATCTCAATATCCTACATCAACTTTTCAGACCCAAGGTCTGGACAATTCACTAAGTAAATGCAAGCCTCCTTACAATCTATACACAGTCCGTTGGCACCTCCGTCCTCCGATCAGCTGTGGCACTCGCCTAGGAACTCCTGCTAGAACTAAGTTGGATAAACTCTGAGTTAGATTGCTAGAATATAGCTCTGATACTTAGAAATTTTCTTGTAAACTTAGACATTTTTCCTCTTAGATTCAACAAGTGATAGTAAGCTTTGATCGCACCAAAAAGGGGGAAATTGTTGGGAATTATTTGTAAATTCCTCCCTTAGATCAAAATTGTAAAAGGTTTTGTTGAATCAAAGCCTTAGTAGTTTGGTCGATCATTGCTGACTTCTAGCATAGTCTAACAACTCCTATGTAATGTCCTGTTTAGGAAAAATATCGAGTTATAATAGATTAGGAAGTGCTTGAGAAGATTGCTGAAGGATTCAGCAAATGGAACGAAGAAAATCAAATCAAGCAACTTCGGGATGCTAGAAGAGTTCTCAGCAGATGGTACCTGCTAGAGAAATCAGCAGACAAGAATGACTGCTAGAGATGTTAGTGGTCAAGTGCTAAGAATATTGATTGCTAAGGCGTTAGCAATCATATGCTAAGGAATAGACTGCTAGGAGTCTTACTCAGGAGTCAGAAGCAAAAGGTAGCATAATACTAAAGGAGATAGCATTCGCTAGCATTCAAGCAGATTGCTAAGGAATAGCAATCAGCAGTCAAGACCTAAATGCTGAAATGTGCATCTGCTGAAGGAGTCAGCAGATTGCTAGAAGAGCGTAGCAATCAAAAGGTTTAGCAGATCGTTCCAGCATTCTCCGAGAATGCTAAGTAAGGAAGATATCTAGCAACGATCGCTAATACTACCGTTTTGACAAAAGTACAAGCAAAGGACAAAAGCTTTCCCGAAGTAGGTCGAAAAGTACTGTACGACACCAGAAAGGACGAAAAAGCAAGAAGCTATTTTGGACAAGAAGGACCGTTGTGTCTAACGGGTCTGAAGATTCAAAGTTTGAATATCCAGATATAAAAGACAAGTCCGAACTACTCGATCTACTACTGCTCATTCTACACAACGAACACAACTGAAAATCAAGAGATTTATTTGACAAAGCGAAAAGGAAAAAGAGAGTAGTCAGTTGAGTGCCCACATTTAAGAAGAATCTTAAAAGCTCTCAACAGCAAGTGTCACTACATTGAATACCCGACACTGCATTCAATAGATTCTTTGACTTTGCTCTAGAATCTGCAATCATTGGGATAACTTCCAATCATAGGAAGTATCCAACAGTCACATCTCTGAAAAGGGATTGACTCCAACGGGCAAAAGCCGCCGAAACCAGACAAAGTTCAGGAGAGAACTATAAAACCTCCATAGCAGCAAATGACAAGTTTTACGAAGGTGCCGCCCTTGACTTGGCCGTAGCTGCTGACTGGAAAGAGTGAAGTAACAGAGGATAGCTTTCTAGTGGCTGGCTCGAAAGTTCACCGCCTGCTACAAGTGTTCGGCGAATCCTTGTATTTCGCATATCTTTTTAGTGTAATTCTCAGCGATACGGCTGAGGAGTGGACGTAGATCTATTGGATTGAACCACTATAAATATTGTGTGTTCTTTACTGTTTTATTGCGTGTTGTATCTGTTCATCGATTTGAAACCTAGCAACCATAGTTGCTAGAGTATTTGCTTGTAAGAAACCCTAATCTCAACTCCGAGCTAAACTCTTTTAACAAGAACATAAGTGCAAGATATACTTTAAACTTCCACTGCATTCGTGTGTGAGTTGTTTGTTATTCACCACGACGACTCTGAAGTAGGACCATCATTGGCCATACTCCTCGAGAAGGCCAAAGCTAAAGGAAAAGAAGCTCAGACTAGTGAGCAAAGGTTTACAAAATGAGCCATGCACGTGCTATGAATGTAACTCTCCAGATCACTTGAAGTACGAATGCCCTCTAGTCTCTCAAGAGGAGAGAGACAGACTGAGGAAGGTATTTGAGAGGAGAGCTTCAAAAGCTATGGCCAAAGCAATTCTCTCCAAACTAAAGTGCCAGACATCCCAGACCATGATGACGGCTACTACACTTCAGAAGATGAGAATGATGAGGAAGCACTCATGGCCTTCATGGCAGCAGATGATGGAGATGTTACTAATGAGGAAAACGACGCTTCAAATCTCGAGATAGTGGTAACAAATCCTCTACCCCTGTCTCTAGCATCTACATGCATAGATGAGAGCTCTGAATTTTGTCGCTCAAATTCAGAAGACATTTCTCTTGAAAACATCGTGAAAGAAATTGCAAAATTTCATGAGATTAAAGATGCTTTAGCCAGTGAAAATACCTCACTGAAATTAGAAAATTTTGTTTTGACTGATGAAGTCGCAAGAGCGAGGTCAATCAGTGAGGAACTTGAAAAACTCAAGGAAGAACATTCCAAACTTCTTAAAGATTTTGAAAATGTTTCAAAGGAATGTGACTCCTTGAAGAAACTTGAGCCGGTGATCACTGTAAACTCTACAGATTAATTATAGCAACAGTGGCAAATAAATTTGTAAACCCTAAGGTTATCGAATCCAGGGGAATTGTGTGGGAAAACTATCCTATATACTAATTATGATCCTAAAATCTATTGTTTGAGTGAATAGAAAATAGGACTTGGTTTTATAAAAGTAAAGAGAACAATACGGAAAATTAAAGAGGTTTTGTAATCAAATCAAAGGAACACAAATTCTAGGGAAGAATTTTTATTATGGATAACATGTAGGAATCAATTAATTCAACAGGTGGAATACTGCAATAATGCTATATTTCCTTGTTTGGCAAATATAACCTAGATTACTAATTAGTGACTATCTCCGCTCGGTCTCAAGTACACCAAATTAGTCAGTCTGATAAGCAAATCAGTTCAATTCCTACAGTCTAGTACATCTTTTTGGATACTGTAGAGTGTATCATGCATTCCTAATCCACTATCAATATTCACCTCTCGGTCCTTCTATCAATAACGAGACATCTAAATTAATCGTCACCTCTCGGTCCTTGAATTAAATTAGAATTAGAAAATAATCACAGGAATCATGAACCTAATTAATTAATCCTAACATGCATCCATAATAATATCAACCCCTAGAACTCGCTAGGGTTTCTAGCCACTCATCGCAGATAGAAATCCAAAAGATAACATATTAAATTGCATAAAAGTAAAGAACTTACAAGAAAATAAAAGGGTTTCGTGTTTCCCAAGTCTCAAAACTCTAAAAACCAAAAATATGATGATGCATCTGATAACTCCCCTGAAAAAGTCGAATTTACTAAGTATTTATAGGGGTGGATGTGTATCCTATCAAATCTAGGGCTAAAGATATGAATAAATCCGATTTTCATCAAATTCCCGCGCCAGCAGACCCGCGTCGATCATTGCTGATTGGCGTCGATCGACGTGGCTTCATCTTCGGCATCGATCGATGTGGATTCACATCGATCGACGTGGTCTCTTGCCCCTTCTGCGCGGTCTCACGGTTTTGGCCATAACTTCCTCTCCCAAACTCCGATTGACTCGATTCCAGTTGTGTTGGAGAGCTAACTCAAAGCTTCTTCCATTGCCATGCGCCAATAGCCCGAATTCCTCTTGTGGAAGAAATCTTCACTGCTACTCTTACACGTCACTGCTTTCGGAACGATTTTCTCGTGAATGTAGGCCTAAAACCTGCAAAAACACCAAGACGCGCATAATACCACCTAATATAGACTCATGCATAGAATATATATATAAACTCAATAAAACTACATAAAATAGTAGAAAATAATATAGATAAGCGAGTAAAATAATGAGCTTATCAGCCAGTTAAATGTGAATGCACTTTCAAAAAGAGCTCAAGAAAATTAAAAGAAATTTTGAATGCTAAAAAACAACCATCCGATAAATACAGAATTGAATTTATGGAGCACCAAAATGAAGAAAATTTGAGCGAACATACATCTACCTTAGGAACTGAGAAAACATTCTTAGGCTTTGTCAAAGCCAAACTCAGTTCAGACAAGGTGTTGGAGAAATGAGGAGTCAAATCCAAAGAGTCAGTCAAACAAAAAGAGAAGACCAAATGTTGGTCAAAACCTGACTCCAAACTGGTACCTCGACAAGGAGTCCACACCGTTCGTAAACTGTATAAACAAACTATCAAGAGGAAACCAGACCTTTCTTCGAAGCTGGATAAGTGTAATGTTCAATACATAAGGAATACAGTTTCACCAAGAAGAACGACTAAGCAACCCATAAATGTTGCAAGGATGTTAGTTCGTTAATCAGATAGAAATCCGAGAGGTTATAATAGAACTCAGTTTCATTATAACAATTATCCAAATAGGAGGAACACCTATTCGAGGCCTGAGTGAGAACAATTTTATCTTCCTAAGACTATGATGGCTAAACACCCAAGAACTGCTTCTCGGAACTCTTTCAAGAACAACAGTTCCAGGAAGAGTACACACACCACCACCTTCTCCAACATGCATCCAAATAGCATACATTATTTTAGGAGAAAGGTTAACCAAACACTAAAGAGTGACTCAGTTTCACAGACTATAAAAGTGAAACAAATCTGGATACCAAAAGGATGGATCCTGAAAACTTACTTTGTAGGACACGAAAGGATGCGGGGACCTAAAGTATAATTTTCTATCTTCAAGGTACAAAAATACCAGTCCCAGAAGAAAGACAGAGCGTGGATACTCGATAGTGGGTGCTCGACGCATATGACTGGAGAAAAAGAATTGCTCAAGAACCTTGTGATGTGCAGAGGACCATCAGTCACATTTGGTGACAACTCCAAGGGACGAGTAGTTGGAAGAGGATGCATGGAACACAATGGCATAATCATCAAGAACGTGTCCTTAGTCACCAACCTGAAACACAACCTTCTGAGCATAAGCCAGTTGAGAGAAAGTGGGTACATTTTCAGTTTTGAAGAATCAGACTGCCATATCATAGACACGGTGACCGACGAGACCAAGATAAGAGGCATCAGGAAACGAGGTCTCTATATAGTGGATTGGTCAAGTGGAGAAGAAGGAACCTGCCTCATGGCACACAGTTCTTCAAATGGTGTAAACTGGCTGTGGCATAAAAGATTGAGTCACCTAAACTTCAACTCAATTAGACAACTGGCGAAGCATAATCTAGTTGAAGGACTGCCAAAGAAGAAGTTCCAAAAGGAAGGAGTCTGTAAAGGTGCCAGCTTGGGAAACAGACTAGAGCCTCGTTCAAGAGCACTGATAGGATCCTGGAACTGCTACACATGGATCTATTTGGTCCAGTTACTCCACCCACGATTGGAGGAAAGAAGTATACATTAGTAGTTGTTGATGACTACTCAAGATATGCGTGGGTGGTGCTGCTCAAGTCTAAGGATGAAGTAAAACTTCAACTGCAAGAATTGATTGCCCGTGTTTAAAATGACAAAGGGGTGACAGTCGAGAGAATCAGGTCTAACAATGGGACAGAGTTCTGCAATGGGCCTCTCATGGATTTTTGCATTGAGATTGGAATCGGACACGAGAAGTCCACACCATGAACTCCTCAACAAAATGGCCTTGCTGAAAGAAGAAATAGAACCCTCAAGGAAGCAGTGAGGACCATCCTGGCCGAAACCAATATAGGAAAGAGGTTCTGGGGAGAAGCCTTGATGACAGCCTGTTACACACAAAATTGAAGTGCTTTCAACACTCGACTGCACAAGACTCCCTACGAAATATACAATGGTCGTAAGCCTTCTATAGCTCATCATTGTGCATTCGATTCTCCATGTTATATCCACAACAACGGGAAGTCCAAATTGAATACCTTTAGTCCTAAGGCTGATGAAGGTGTGTTCCCTGGTTATGGACACCCTTCATACAAGGGATATAGGGTATTCAATAAGACAACCGAACGTGTGGAAATAACATGTCATGTTGTTTTTGAGGAAGCTACTCTAGTGCGCAGGACACTTCAAGAAATGGATCTGGAAAATCATGAGATCAAGGATGCCAATGAGGAACCTAAAACTGGTCTTGATCATAATCGAACAATTTCTCAGACTAGATATATGAATGATGATTCTGAGATTCCAGTTGCCTCGGCTGGACCTCAAACAACCGAGAGGGCCAGTTATGCCAATATCATTGCTGAGGCCTTAAAATTCATAAATATAGAAGACTAAAACAAAGAAAATCCCCCGGATACAATTGCAGCAGCCTTGGAAGTAGAGCAGCCTGAAGCCAAGGAAGTCAACCCTGAAGCAGTTGAGGAAGCAACTCCAGCTGACAATATAGTTGTTATGCATGATCCAGTTCCAGAGCATGGAGATGAACCATCTCACCAAGACCCCCCCAGCAGTTCAAATTGAGTTCAAAGAAACTCCCGTCGAGGCCAAAGTTGTGAAGAAGCCCAATTGGCTAAGGGATCACTCTATAGAAGCTGTTCTGGATATTATTGGAAATCCAATTCGAACAAGACAAGGCAGTGCTTTGATGTCATGCTTTATATCCCAGATTGAACCGGTGAAGATTGGTGAAGCTCTTCAGTCGACGGATTGGATCAACGCGATCCAAGAGGAGCTAGGAGAGTTCACTCGCAACAATGTGTGGTACCTGGTGGATAGACCAACACATCAATCCGTAATTGGCACCAAATGGGTCTTCAAGAACAAAAGACATGAGACCAGAACCATCATAAGAAATAAAGCTCGATTGGTAGCCAAAGGATATCTGCCCAGTGCAAAGGGATAAACTTCGACGAAACATTCGCTCCAGTTGCCAGACTGGAGGCCATTGGTCTATTCTTTGTATATGCAGCTTATCACAACTTCATAGTTCTCCAAATGGATGTGAAAAGTGCCTTCCTTAATGGTGAATTGAAGGAAGAGGTCTACGTTGATCAGCCCCCAGGTTTCGAGCAAGAAAACCAGGTCTATAAATTGAAGAAAGCCCTCTATGGTTTAAAATAGGCTCCTAGAGCATGGTATGAAACGTTATCTCAGTTTTTGCTCAAGAATGGATTCGAAAAGGGGAAAATCGACAGAATGCTGTTCAAAATAAGAGATGGAGATGACATCTTGCTAGTCCAAATTTATGTAGACGACATCATTTTTAGTAGCAAGAACACAAGTCTATGCGAAAAGTTTGCTCAACTGATGCAAAATAAATTTCAGATGAGCATGATGGACAAAATGACGTATTTTCTTTGACTGCAAGTAGATCAGTCAGCTGAGGGAATCTTCGTCAGTCAGAAGAAATATACGCTAGACCTGATAAATAAATTTTGTCCTGAAAAGAAAAGTAGTTTTAGGATCCCGATGAGAACTAGTTCTCAGATCACTCTCGATGAAGAAGGAGAACCAATCAACCCAACTGCTTATCGAGGGATCATTGGGTCATTGCTCTTTCTAACTGCTAGCAGACCTGACATTTCTTATGCTGTGGGAGTTTGTGCATGATTCCAAGCAAACCCTAAGAAGTCCCACATGGAAGCAACAAAGAGAATCGCGAGATATCTTAATAAGACTGAGTCTTTGGGCATATGGTATCCCAAATCTGATGGAATCATGCTAAATGGATTCTCGGATTCAGATTTTGGAGGTTGTAGAATTGATCAGAAGAACACAACTGGAACGTGTCAGTTCCTAGGTCATAAACTGATCAGTTGGTTCAGGAAAAAGCAACATTCAGTGGCTATTTCAACCACTAAGGCCAAAGCTCAGGTACTATGGATCAAGCAACAACTCAAAGGTTATGGAATAGAATCTGGATGTGTGCCGATATACTGCGACAACAATAGTGCAGTTTGCATATCGAAGAATCCAGTTCTACATTCTAGGATGAAGCACATCGACATTCATCATCATTTCATCCGGGATCATGTTGAAAAGAATGATATATCGATTGAATATATAAGGACGGATGACCAGTTAGCGGATATTTTCACCAAACCGCTACCTGAGGCTCGTTTTAAAGAGCTATGTATCAAACTAGATCTTCTAGAGTTTGATGAAATCTCAAAGGATCAAGATGAAAACTGAGTTGTACAAAACTGATTGGAATATATAGTTAAGTCAGTTGTGTTAGAATCGCTTGCTCGATGTTTAATAAAGAAAATAATTTCATTGATGAGGAAAATGGAGGACATCATACAAAGACAAGAAAATGAAAATAAAGGTAAATCAGAAAAACTGCTCAGATTACAATCATGGAGTGGGCACAAATCTTAGAGGATAGTAGTCGGAGCCATCCAGGTTCAACTGGCCTTCGGTGAAGTAAGGGATCTACTTCTCTATCAGCCAGTTCAACTGCATTCCATATGGGACGGTGACGTCAGGCAGATTCTGAAGGGCCATCTTCAAGCGGTCGAAGATGAAAGATGCCCAATCCACCTCAGCCTCGTCCTCAAATGCTATCATCGCCTTCTAGACAGGCGGAGAAAAGCTACAATCCAGAGGGGAGTTACCTACCACCATCTTGTTCACGATGTCGAAGGATGATAACTGCAGAATAGCGGTTAAGAAAATAATGTTTTTACACCCTAAGGTGGTCGATCCCACAGGGACTGTGCAACGATAAATCTAAAGTACTAGTCATAATTTTCAGAACATAGATGTTTGAGGAAATTTGAAAAGGGGTTTTTGTTTGGAAATTAAAGATAACAAGTGCAAGAAATTAAAGGGTTTTTAAAACAGTTAAAGAGAGCACAAATCCTAGGGCAGATAATCTAATCATCAACATGCAAATATCAATCAACTCAGCGATGGGGAAAATATAGATTTTTGTGGATTAAATTCCTTGGTCAGGCAATTAAATCCTAGATTATTAATTAGTGACCATCTCCTCTCGATCTCAAGAACACCAAATTAATCAATCTCATAATTATCTAATTATTCCTATGTAGGTTTCTTCCTTTTGAGACAGAAAACAAACACAATTAATTCTCTCTTCCTGTTAACAATTTTCATCTCTCGATCCATCAATTATTAACTATAAACCTAGATCTCAATTCACTTCTCGGTCCTTCTTTTAATCTAGATTATAAAATTAAATCAGAGAATTAAACCATGCTATATGAGTTGATATCAATTAGACATGCATCAGAAAAGAAATCATAACCCTAGAACCTGTTTAGGGTTCTAGCCACAAATCATGACTAGAAAATAAAGAAACATTTAATTAATGAACTTACAAATGAAAAGTAACCTTCAATGTCTTGAAAAACTCCAAAACTCAATGTAAAATCCAAGGAAAAACTCTATAATTTTCGTGCCTAAGAGTTCATATTTATAGAGGGGGAAGAAGACCTAATTTGAGTATTGGGTAAAAATAGCAAAAACTGCCAAAATAGGCCTAAAACAGCTTTTTCGGGCCTCCGTGTCGATCGACACAAATCCTGTTGGTTGACAGGAATGCAGATCACAAGTTTTCGGAGTTTTGACCTCTGTTTTGGTCGACACAAATCCTATCTCTCGACACAAATCCTGTCGGTCGACACAAATCCTGTCTCTCGACACAGAAACATCTGTCTGCGCAGTCTCACGGTTTCGGCCATAACTTTTGCTCCCGAACTCCGATTGACCCGATTCCAGTTGCGTTGGAAAGCTAATTCAAAGATATTTCTATTTCTATGCTCCATCATCTCGGATTCCACGTGTGGAATAATTCGTGACTGTTTATTTGAACATCATCTGCTTTCAGTACGGGTTTCCAATGAATTTGGCCTAAAACCTGCATAAATCACCCACCAAAGGCATAACACCCTCCAAAGTAGACTCATGCACAAAAATAAGTAAAAATATAACCAAATATACTTGAAACAATGGAGAAAAATATAGATAAGTGAGTATAAATATTAGCTTATCAAACCCCCAAAACTTGAATATTAGATTGTCCTCAATCGAAGAAAAGAAGATAGAAATCTCAAGCAGTTGAAAGTGCAATGCCTCACAAGATTCATCACAATCGAGGTTCATCAATCCACATCACACAAGCAATTGAAAGAGATAAGATATTCATCAACTTCGGAAGACTCACGGGAAAGTGTATCGCTCAACTACTCAAGTGTTTGGGTTTCAAATGAAAGCACTCACAACATGTATGAAGAAATTTCTACCATAGGCTTGCAAGAGTTCTAAAATCTCCACTTCTCATTTGTGCACACAATTCAAGAATCAAAAAGGACTTTGATTAGGTTGTAATGTAGGCTTTTTGTGAAAGGTAGGGAAATATGGCCAAGTGACTAAACCAATTGAGTTCATGATTCTCAACAAATCCAACTACTATCTTCTCATCATCCACCAATCTCCTAAAAATTTCAACACAAATCAAGGCTCATCATTTCTTCTAGTCCTTTTATGCTCTTAATTTTTTTTAATGATTTGAGCTTATAAGGACATAACCTTCTTTTTTTTTTCTTTCTAGAGCCCAACCTTCTTTTGCTCACCAATCTAAAATTTTCCCATCCACTTATAACAATTATCCTTATTTCACCCAAATCCTATAGACAGGATACAATTCACCTTTTTCATAGCACTATCTCATAGAAAAAATAGAACTACAATGTTTTTCTTAACTCATAGACCAAGAAAGAAAAAGTAACAGGCTCAAAGGGGCTAATCTAGGGATAAAATATAACAAGGGACAGTGTTTAGGATAATTTGGCTAACAAAGATGGCCTAAGATCATTTTCTATCCTTGTGCACACTATGCAGTCTCAAAACAGAACAAAAGCAAGTTCTAGAGAAACAAAAACATACATGCGAATCTCTCATGAACAAATAAAGGCTCAAAAACTCACTTGGGTTCAAAAATTCTTCCTTAGTCAACTTCAATCCACTCAAACATCATGCAAGTGTAAGTTTCAATTAGACCCTATCATGCGGTATTCTACATTCATAGGCAAATCAATCACAATTGAAATCAACTCAACTAATCACAGATCGATTCCAAATATTGCATATAATGCTAGAGGGTTCAATTACTTAAAGATTTTCCTCACATAATATCTATATATTTTTTACTTGCAAAAATTTAAACAAACCAAACAAAGCAAGTAAAACAAATAAAATGGAAAGCGAATAAAGATAAGGGATAAAGGTTCGACTTCTTGTCCACATCCCCCCAAACTTATTTCAAACTCGGAGAGTAAGAAAAAGTTTGAAAATCAGACAAGAAGAAGAACGGTACCTGACTGTCGATCTCAGACATCAACATTTTTATCCACCGGAAAAATCAGCTCATCACAACGGAGGTTTGGGGCTGCTAGCACTCTGTGTCGATCGACAGAGAGCCTGTCAATCGACACAAAGCCTTCTGTCGACTTCTGTGTCTGTCGAACTAAGAGTTCTCCGTGCTGAACCATTTGTGTCGATCGAAACAAAGGCATTCCTCCTATTTTTTTTTGAAAATAAGCTATAATAAATGCAAAACAGAAATTTGAAACTAAAGTTAAACACACCAACGGAAATAAAAACGAAAATTGTAAAGAAACAACGGAAATTGAAAAGAAAGCATGTAAAAGTTGGGTTACCTCCCAACAAGTGCTTTAGTTAACGTCGTAGCTCGACGATACCTATTTTCAGAACCAAGGTGGGCTAGTTCGCACTCGCCTACCATGAGAATCCACCATATAGACCCACCGATCTTGGATGACAGCAGTGAGCTCGGGAAGAGACGGTGTAATTGACAATATTGCCAACTCGTTTCCTCACTCCCATCTTTGAGCAGCTCGGTCTTCTTTGAACTCCTCACTTGCTTCTTCTTCTTCCTCAGCTGCATCCTCTCGGAATGTGATTCTGAAGCATTCGGATTGTTGCCGGCTAGTGTCGAGCTTGAATGTGATCCTTTCCTCATTTGCTCGAAGCGTGATCTCCCCACCACGACAATCAATCAGAGCAGCACTAGTGTCTAGGAATTCCCTTCCCAAGATGAGGGGTGTGCTCCCACCTTCCTTCATGTCGAGGACCACAAAATCAGCAGGAAAGATAAGATGACCTACACGAATAAGTACATCTTCAATTATACCTTTGGTGCGAGACACAAATCGGTCTGCAATCTGCAAGGTGATAGTGGTCGGCCTCAACTCTCCAATCTTGAGGCGCTGGAAGATAGAGAAGGGCATCAGGTTGATACTGGCACCAGTGTCGCACAGCACCTTCTCGAACTTGAATCCCTCTATCTCAACTGGGATGGTGAAACAGCCTTGATCACTTCTCTTGAGTGGAAGTTTCTTCTGTAGGACCATGCTGCACTGCTCATGAAGCTTCACAGTTGCATTCTCCACGAAGTGTTTCTTTTCGCTCATCAGCTTCCGGAGATATTTCATGTAACCTGGAATTTCAGAAAGAGCTTCAATTAGTGGAATATTAATACTTACCTTCTTCAAGTTCTCGACAAAGTGTGAGAACTTGAAATCCTCCTTTTGCTTGGCGAATCTCTGAGGAAAAGGCATCGGAGGTGCCTTGGCAGCTTTGGAAGTGGAGTAATGGGGCTGGAACTGTGTTTCTGTCAATTGGCCTCCTGTCTGACCTGCCTGTCCGCAGTTCTGTCGATTTCCTCTTCTAAATCTATGTCGATAGCTTCTTTTGGGTCTTTGTGTCGATCGACAGGATTCCTGTCTATTGAAATAGAAGCCGGCTCTGTTGGGTCTGCTTCTTTTCTCCCCCCAAACTTGCTTTGGGGCATGCTCGAACCTTTGTAGCTCTTTTCGGACCTCAGCTTCACAGCTTTGCAATCTTTCTGGTTCTTGGGATTTGCCTCGGTGGTGCTGGGCAGCTTTCCTGGAGTATGTTGTATCCCGATAGTGGTAGCAATTTGGCTCATTTGAGTTTCAATGATCTTGGCATGCTTGCTGAGCAAATCCACCTTGAAGTTGACTCATTCTACTTCTTTCTCGATTTTCCCCATTCTGTGGTCTGAAGCTTTGATGAAATTCTTCAGCACCTCTTCAAGGGTTTCCTTCTTCTTTTCCACAATCTCGCCATTCTGCACATCAAAATCTGGTGGTGGTTGTTCGGCAGCTTCAGGCTGAGAGTAGGAGAAACCTGGACGAGGTCTAGGATGGTAGTGTTGGTATCCCCCTTGCCGGTACTGATTCTGGTAGCCACCACGATTCATGTAATTCACGTCGGCGATAGGGTCAACCTGTGCAACAGAAATAGAAGCAGAAGTAGTTAGTTTTTCAACTTCCCCCTTTAGCTTCTCAACCTCTTTCTTCAGTGCATCATCCTCCTTTGCCTCGATAGCTCGAATCTGTGGCCTCCTTGGATTCCCCCATTGTTGATCATGTAAGGCCATCTTTTTGAACAACTTCATGGCCTTTTCTGGTGACTTGCTCATCAATGATCCACCAGCTGCATAGTCCACTGCCTTTTGGCTTTCCTCGGTCAACCCTTTGTAGAAGATATGAGCCTGCTCCTCGGTAACCACTCCATGACCCGGACAACTTCTTAGTGTAGGGTTTGAGTCTACGATCAACAACATGAGTTGTTATTCAATTCACAGGATCGTTCTTAGGATATCAAAATAAATGCAATTAAATAAACCATGCAAAGCCTATGCATGCTCCTACAAAATTAATTGTACAAGATGGATTAGAGTTTATACCTTTTTCACCGTTTGATCTACAGGACAGATCGGAGTATTATAACGGTGAAAAAACGTTCAGATCTGAAGCGGAATATGAACAAAAACGATGGCTTCCTTCTTCTTGAAGAAATCGATGGCCTCTCTCTTGTTCCTACAGATCTGATCTTCTGATCTGTATCCCTTGCTCCTTGGAAATCTGGTGAGGATTATTCTACCAAGTTAATTCAGCCGGAGGATTCGATCAGAGAAAATCCCTCCTTCCTGAACAGCCCTAGCCGCCGCCCTCTCTCACTGTATACTGAGAATGTGTATTACCTCTTACTGATCTAGGGTTTGGCTATTTATAGTGTTAGGGTTTAATGAAACCCTAACCCTAATGGGCTTGAGCAGTGTGTGGGCCAGACCAGGGATCAGATGCAAATAATAAAGTGGGCCCTCTTTTATTAATTAATTCTCTTATGTCCAACCCAGAACATTAATTAATTAATAAAGTATTGTTTTAACCTTCACCACGGTAACAATACTGACTCGCCCCTTTATTACCACGTTATTAGGAACGGGTTGCACCAAACTAACTTGATCCACATATTTAAGGTTTCAGACATTCATTAATTAATTTGGTTTATATGACAATCAACCACAATTAATTAATATCTTATTTTCCTGAATAATACCACTCAACCTTTATCTCTTATGCTTGAATAAATCATTCAGCCTGCAGGACTTAGCATAAAGAACCTTGTGAGCTCATCAGGGAATGTCACCATCCTGGAACGGATATGTTACCATGCATCCAGACTAAGCAGACCCCACACAAATTAGCAACACCCAAGATGCAGATATGAGAGTACATGTAAGACTCGCCATCCTAGCAAATCAAAGTGCAGTCAACTCATGTGTGCCCCTTATCCTTCAGTAGGGTTTAAGATCATAGAAAGTATGTTGGGATCTGGCTCGTTCATATGTCAATAAGAACGGCGCATCCCACTGTTGATCCCATCAATACATAAGAATGTACCGACACATCAAGTGGCCAGGATAAGCCCACTTATGAACCGATGTGCCGCAGCTTAAACCGACAGCCTATCCAGGGACCATCTCAGCTGTGATACTCTTTATATCTCGCTAGGTCAAGCGAACCATATGATCCTCTGTGATCTACAACACACCATATGGTCATCCCTATCTACGAGATAAAAGGATATTATAGTTCGTCGTATGTTCACATTATCAGATAGCGAGATTTGTTTAATGTATCAACATAATGAAAGCCAGTATACAAACGCTTGATCAATTATGCTTTTCAGTATACATATCCCAACACTTAGCAGCTCATTAAACCTGGTCCACCCCTTAAAGAGAGTCTCGTCCATCCTCTGGTGGAACTGCAGGATTTCCATCCTTTTCTGAATAATCACTAACGGCGGGAAAAATGCGCCGAGGAACTCTGTTCGGAGATCAGCCCATGTCCGAATGTTGGTGCAATCCAAAGCGGTGAACCACGACCGCACCTGATCCCTTAGTGAGAAGGGGAACAGACGAAGCCGGATCACATCCTGAGAGACTCCATTCTGCTTGATGGTATCACACACCTCCATGAACATCCTGAGGTGGGTGTACGGATCCTCCACTGCTCGGCCCCCGAATTGGTTCTGCTGAACCATCTGAATCAAGCCGGTCTTGAGTTCAAAGTTATTGGCAGTGATGCCAATAACAAATCCCTCATTCCCGGGCTGTGGTCTATACTTCTTGGCCATCACGTTGGGGTCCTCATCATCGGAGTCATCTGTGCGGGCTCTCTCTTGATCTGTTCTTTCGGCCTCGCGCCTTTCTGCTTCCCTTTCCTCCAGGAATTGCCTCATGACGTTTTTCATGTGGTTGACTTCATGGACCAGTAGTAGGGCATTCTCTGGAGTAATCAATGGCTGGTCGGTCTCAGTTCCCCCATCGGAGTGGCTCGGACTTGCCATGATGGTTTCAGTGGTTTGCTTGGCTTTTCCCTTCCTTTTTCTGACGGTGGCCTCGATTTCTGGGTCAAAAGTCTCGAGTGGCTTGCCCTGGGCCCTTGTGTTCATAAAACTGCAAGAAATACAAAAGATAACAGAAAATCAGCAACTGTGTCGATCGACAGAGGGCCTGTCGATCGACACAAAGGTTTCTGCTTCTGTTTCGGTCGACAGGAATCCTGTCTGTTGAAACAGAGGCCAAAAATAAAAAAAATAACAAAGCAGTAAACACAAAAAATCATAATCAACACACCAAAAACGAAATGAAAAACAGAAAATAACAATAAAATTAAATTTACAACCTCAATCCATCAGATCTAAAAATAAACTAATATCTAGATTAATCTGACAAATCCCCGGCAACGGCGCCAATTTGATAACTGCAGAATAGCGGTTAAGCAAATAATGTTTTTACACCCTAAGGTGGTCGATCCCACAGGGACTGTGCAACGATAAATCTAAAGTACTAGTCATAATTTTTAGAACATAGATGTTTGAGGAAATTTGAAAAGGGGTTTTTGTTTGGAAATTAAAGATAACAAGTGCAAGAAATTAAAGGGTTTTTAAAACAGTTAAAGAGAGCACAGATCCTAGGGCAGATAATCTAATCATCAACATGCAAATATCAATCAACTCAGCGATGGGGAAAATATAGATTTTTGTGGATTAAATTCCTTGGTCAGACAATTAAATCCTTGATTATTAATTAGTGACTATCTCCTCTCGGTCTCAAGAACACCAAATTAATCAATCTCATAATTATCTAATTATTCCTATGTAGGTTTCTTCCTTTTGAGACAGAAAACAAACACAATTAATTCTCTCTTCCTGTTAACAATTTTCATCTCTCGATCCATCAATTATTAACTATAAACCTAGATCTCAATTCACCTCTCGGTCCTTTTTTTAATATAGATTATAAAATTAAATCAGAGAATTAAACCATGTTATATGAGTTGATATCAATTAGACATGCATCAGAAAAGAAATCATAACCCTAGAACCTGTTTAGGGTTCTAGCCACAAATCATGACTAGAAAATAAAGAAACATTTAATTAATGAACTTACAAATGAAAAGGAACATTCAATGTCTCGAAAAACTCCAAAATTCAATGTAAAATCCAAGGAAAAACTCTATAATTTTCGTGCCTAAGAGTTCATATTTATAGAGGGGGAAGAAGACCTAATTTGAGTATTGGGTAAAAATAGCAAAAACTGCCAAAATAGCCTAAAATAGTTTTTTTCGGGCCTCCGTGTCGATCGACACAAATCCTGTCGGTCGACAGAAATGCAGATCACAAGTTTCCGTAGTTTTTGACCTCTGTTTCGGTCGACACAAATCCTGTCTCTCGACACAAATCCTGTCTCTCGACACAAAAACATTTGTCTGCGCAGTCTCATGGTTTCAGCCATAACTTTTGCTCCCGAACTCCGATTGACCCGATTCCAATTGCATTGGAAAGATAATTCAAATTTCTTTCTATTTCCATGCTCCATCAGCTCGGATTCCATGTGTGGAAGAATTCGTGACTGTTCCTTTGAACATCATCTGCTATCGGTTCGGGTTTCCAATGAATTTGGCCTAAAACCTGCATAAATCACCCATCAAAGGCATAACACCCTCCAAAATAGACTCATGCACAGAAATAAGTAAAAACATTACAAAATATACATGAAACAATGGAGAAAAATATAGATAAGTGAGTATAAATATGAGCTTATCAAAGGACAATCGGTAGCGCATCATCAGGAATCCTGCAGTTACAGTTGGATGGAAGCCGACGTCCGCAGCTCTCCAACACTGCCATGCCGACCACTCATGCGCCATTTCTTCTTTAAGATAATCCATGACCGGCGTCCCATTGTGGCTAAGCCCAAAGTCGGCAGCAAAAGAGTCATCCAACCAAAAGAACTCCTCCCCACCAAGATTACAATAGATCTCGTCATTTTCTGTGATTGTGGAATTATGAGCAAGCACTTTCAACACATCCGCTTGAAAGGTGTGAAGCTCTGTGGTCAGAAAGGGTTCAAGCCCTGTCCTCCGCAGGCTTCCCACCACAGACTCATAGATGGTCGGATTTCTCCAGTGTTGTAAATAAATACCACCTCTATCCAAAATCTTGTTACGTTGAATGGAGATTCTTGCGATATCGCCTGGTGAAGACATATTTTTTTGTCAGAGGTGATATTTGAATCCAACAAGAAAGAGTTATATGATATCCCATGTTCATTAAAGGGGTATTTATAGACGATCTTGTGCGACGATTGAGAGGATGCCAAGACACTTTAATGTAGGACACGACTTTTCATGGTTCAGATTCAAAAGCTGATAAGTCAACATTGAATATTTGACAACTGCATTGAACCATCCATGAATGGACATGTGGCCAAAAGGTCAGAAGGCTAGTGGGGGCAGAGTCAGTGAATGGTCGATTGATGGAAGTACGGTTCCTCATTTTTGCATAAAATCCCAAGGATGGATTTTCGGAACTGAGTGCCTATGAAAAATACATAAAGAAACTGCGTAAGGTCACAATTTTTTAGTATTAAGAAAACTGTGAGGCCTTGGAATTCTTGAAGGATATGAAAAGAAGGGTAGTTTCTAACTGGCAACTCAGGATGACACAGTTGCTTAATTTTTTCTATCAGGACAGTTGCGAACTGTCCCAAGCGGTTTGATGAAGCAGGTGAAAAGTGAAACTACGATCGGAAGTGGGCGCAAATTTTGAATTCGTTAAAGTCTTCGATTGCACGTCGCATTTAATGCGGGCAGCATAACAACGTATTACACGGAGTCACGTCACTCATCCCATACGCTCTTGAACGACGCGGCAAAAGTGAACAATCACCGACGTCAACTTCAACCTCAGTCGTCGATTGCAGAAGGGGGTTTCTATCTCAGTCGTGGATCTTGTTTAGCAATCGATCAACAAAAACCCCTTATAAACCCTCTTCTTCTTCATCGTCCACACTTAACTCTTTGCAAACTCTCTCTGAAAATTCCAAGCCTTCAACATTTGAATCCTCCCATTTTTACTCACATTACATCTATTCATCATGCCGAAGAAGAAGACACAACAACAGAAGGTCCCAGTACCTCCGATAACCCCGACTGATATGTTGTCACTGAGAGAACTCCCCTCGTAGATTTTGTCCAATTTACGAAAGATGATGTATATTCTTACGGAATCTCCAACAAACAAATTTGGGCAACACAAGTCGTGAAGGAAAAGATCCTAAGTTGGAGAGATATTGGAACTATTGTTTCAGATGATGAACTTACTAACAAGCTCTCTGCCAAAAAATTGACACAATTTTTGACAGCATTCCATCGAAGATTCAAACCCTACCGCGTAGTAGAATTCTAAATAAATGCGATTATAGCTACGGATCAATTATCATTTAAGATGAAGGTTGAGAAGATAGAGATCCGAGTTGATGCTGATCTCAATGCTCTAAATTTGTATATACGGAACGAAGGGATCAACATCGCCAGTTATCTTGATCAAGACAAGAAAGCCATGGAAAGACATTGGAACGAGTGGAAAAAGGACGATCACAAGGAGGAATAGAAACCAGTTACAATGATATCAGAACTAAAGCCCTTCTACAAGATGCTCAGTGAGGTTGCACTGAGAATGTAGTACTGTGGAGCAGTGTCTTTCTCAGAACTGAGCCAACCTAAGTATGCAGTTATGATGGTACTTGCCAATGGTCCTAGGGGAAACTGGGTAGAGTACATCTATGGAAGACTGCTTGAGAATGCCAAGAAGAATAAAGGCATTATAAAAAATAAGAAGTTTTCATCAAGTGTCAGTTTTGGTCTTCAGGTCAGTTATCATATTGAGAAATTGATTAGCCTTCATCGAGAGGGAGAAGACCTTCTCCCGTCTCATTTTATTCCCTTGTGGAACCCCGTCTACCGATCAGTACAAGGAAATGATAGAGACGATGGAGACAATGGAAATGATGATACACAGGACAATTTTGATGACAAAGTGGTCGACCTTGAGACAGCTGACAGTCTCGCAGCAATACCTCCAGTTTAAACTACCAAAAGCGCCAAAAAGACGAAAGGAACTGCCACCTCAGTTCCAGGCAAGAAGAGAACGGTTCTGTTCTATACTCGTGAAGAAATTGAAAGGAGGAAAAAGAGGAACAAGAGGCAGATGGACGAGGAAATGCATCGTGCCAAGAAAGGCAAGTAGACTGTTGTTGAACAACCAAAGAAGAGAAAGGCGCTGATTTTGATGTATCAATGATTCCCTCATCCAGTTGGTGGAACTGGACAATCCTCATTTCCACATGAGTCAATTCAGAATATTGATATCATGTCTGCTGAAGCTTTCAACCGCCTACATCTTGAGGCACTTAGATTCTATCCAACAAATGAGCAGGTGGATATTGTTGACATGAGGAGCTCAAATTCTGAAGAGACTATGTCTCAAAAGCAGGAACATCGCCAATCTACTCCCAAGGATTACCGAACTGCATCTGAATCAAACTTCAATGAACAAGAAGCATCCAGCCGCGCAGATGAACAAGGTGCAATTCTCCAGCCCCTCATGGAAACAAGGGGAATCAATCAAGATGATGCCACTGACGAAAGAGCAGAAACTACATTGGAGCTTATTCAAAAGAAGATTGATGAAAACAACGCAGCTCTAGAAAGACTGCACGTTCTTCAAATCAAACTGAATGCAAAGGCTGAAGAAATCAAGATGAATCTATCTCAGCTTGAAAAAGCAAAAGAGAGGGAAATTGAAAGGTTGAGAAGGTAAGAAGAGGAGAGACAGAGGAAGGAAGAGGAAGCCGCTCTGGCACAAGCTATCCAACTCTCTTACACCCTGACCATTCAAGATAATGCCAAAAAAGCCCTTGAAATCATTCGTGAACGCACGCTGCATAATCTTATCCTGCAATAACTTCAGATTTTGTATTGATGCAAGTCTGCTGAAGAGTACTCAGTCTAAACCCACAAAAAATCCGAGAAGAGGAGGAAGAGATGCTAAGGCTAGAACGAGCAGCTGAGCAGAGGAGAATAGAAGCAGCTGAGCATAGAAAGAAGAAGCTGCAGCAGCTGCAGAAAAGGAAAGGCAGGAGGCCAAAGCTGCAGCAGCCACAAAAAGGGAAAGGCAGGTGTTGGGAAAATATTCATGAACTCTCCTAAGGATCACATTGTAAAAGGTTTTGTTGGATCAAACCTTAGTAGATGGTCGATCATTGCTGAACCTTAGCATAGCTTAGCAGATCTTGTAATGACCTGTATAGGGTGAATATTGAGTTGTAATAGAGTAGGTTGCTTGAAAAACTCTCAGCAAACATCATAGAATGATAAAGAAGAAGAAAGCTAGTGGTAGCAGAATGCTGTGGAGTCAACATTTGCTAACACATCACAGATTGCTAAGGGCGTTAGCAATCCAAAGCTGAAGGTAGCAGAATACTAAAAGAGAAGCAGACGTTCCAAGAAAAGCTCAGCAAAGCAAATCTCAACGACTGCTACACAGTCATTCTGACCAACGCGCAAAGACTAGACCTGTCAGAAGTAGGTCGGAAAATCCTGTACGGAGACAGAAAAGTTGGTAAAAAGCTACCTGCAATTAAGATGAAAGATCCGTTATGTCTAAACGGAAATGCCGACTCGAGTTTCGAATCTCCAACTATAAAAGGCAAGTCAAAGGAAGATACAAAAAGCTGCTCACACTCTTACACAAATATATATTCGAAAGATTCCAAAAAGGCAAAAAGGCTCGAGAGCAGTTCTGTTGAAAGGCATAACACAGAGACATCAAAAAGCCTTCAACAACTTGAGTGTCTCATTGTACGTCTGACACTCATCCGAGAGATTCTTGAATTGATTCAAGAATCTTCAATCATTGGGATTGCTTTCTTTATAGAAAGTATCTAGCAGTCGATTTCTTGTAAAGGAATTGATTAGGATGGGCACTGAAGCCGCAAAAGAAGAATAGTTCGGAAGGATCTCTAAACTCTTCCAAAGGTGGTTAAAATGAGTTTTACGAAGGTGCGCCCTTGACTCAGCCGGAGCAACACCTGAGAAGTTCGGAGTATCGGAAGATAGCCGTGAAGTAGCCAGACCTTATATAGGCTGCCTGCTTTACAGGAAAGGCAACTCTTTTTACACCGTATACTTTTTTAGTGAAATTCTTAGCGATTCGGCTAAGGAGTGGATGTAGATCATTTGATCGAACCACTATAAACCTTGTGTTCTCTTGCTGATTATTGTTTTATTGCTATTGTGCGGCTGTGATTTAAAACCTAGCAACGGAGTTGCTAGTGTATAACTGCAAGAAGGAACTTAAGTAAACTTGAACAAAACCCTATTTGAGAAATAACCTAAATACAAGTAAACGCTATATTATTCCGCTGTATTTCGTGTTTATACTTTATCGCTACCATGACGACTTTGATCTCAGGGAGCAACAGCAGGTGGCAGAGGAAGCAGAAAAAAAAAAGACAAGATGAAAAGGTAGCAGCTGAATAGAGAAGAAGAGAGGAGGAGGCAACAACTGAATAGAGAAGAAGAGAGGAGGAGTCAGCAGCCGAAATTGCTCACTCACATCAACTGGAGATGTCAGAAGAAACTACCACTGAGGGAGACTCAAGGGAAATGGTTCTTCATGTTGAACAGACAGTTGTTCCTAAGGAAACATTGTCTCTAAATCCTATCTCAGTTGGAGTATCCACTGATCATTGTAATTTTCTACAGATTAATTGCAGACATAGTGGAAAATAATTTTATAAGAGTACCCTAAGGTTGTTGAACCCAGAGGAATTGTGTAACGAAATTACTTTATGTACTAGCTATAATCCTAAGATCTATTGTTTAAGTAAACAGAAAATCAGGGGTTTTGGGTTTTGGAATTTAAAGAAACAAAATGGAAATTTAAATATTTTCGGAAATCAAATTAAATGGACACAGACTCTAGGGCGAACTATCAATCAAAATACATATCAATTAATTAACTTGCATTGGTGAGAAATCATAAAATACTATAATTCCTTGTTCAGACAATTATAGCCTAGGTTACTAGTATGTGGATGTATATGCTTTAACGGCCTCAAAAATACAATACTAATCAACCTTTCATAATTCCTCAGATTCCCTACAATTACTATCTTCCCCTAGGACATATATTCTAATTGTATTCGAATTCTTTTTCCTGTTATCAATTTTCACTTCTCAGTCCTTCAATTAATAACTGTAAACCTAGAATTAATTCTATATCTCGATCTGATTAATTCTAAATCCCAATAATTCAAACAGGAATTCAAAACCAAGCAATTGTTGTTAATCAATTAAAAATGCATTTGATAGATATTCGTTGCCCTAGAACCCGCTAGGGTTTCTAGCCACACATAGCAGATAGAAAACCAAAAACAAACATATCATTAAAGTGCATAAAAATAACTTACAAGAAAATAAAGGTTCGTGCTGGAAAAATAAATATTACTGAAGGTTCAAGGATGTAAAATATGATTCAGGATGATAAGAGGTGAATAAAACTCGATTTTAAGGACTATTTATAAGAGTGGGTGTGTATCCTATCAAGTCTAGGGCTAAAAATATGATTTGATTCGGATTTAACTCAAAAATTTGCCAGATTTGCCGCACTTCGACCAAGGTGGGTGACCGTCGGTCAAAGTTGAGCTCTGCCTTCGGTCTAGGTCAATTCTTCATCGGTCGAAGTCGAGCTCTACCTCGTCTGCACGTTCTCACGGTTTTGGCCATAACTTTCACCCCCGAACTCCGATTGACCCGATTCTAGTTGCATTGGAAAGCTAATTTGAAGCTATATCCATTGTTATGCATGAAATAGACTTATGCATGAAATATATATATAAACTTAAGACAACTACATAAAATAGTAGAAAACAATATAGATAAGTGAGTGAAATAATGAAATTATCACCCACCTTGACCATGGATGCTGTTACAGTACGTGATGTGATCAGACAGGAAGTAAGTCAATAGGTCCAGACATCCATGGCTTCTATTTTTGATATTGTCAAAAAGGGGGAAGAGATGAGGGATGAGCAAATGACAATGCAGTTGCAGATGCTGGAAAAAGCCAGAGAAGACCAGATAAAGGGAGAAGAGATGAGGAATGAGAAGATGAAGTTGCAAATGTAGATGATGAAAGAAGCTAGAGAGGAGCAGGTGAAATTGATGATGGAAATGACGAAGAATCTAACCAAGTAAACTGGAACTTCATCATCCTCCACTCCAGACAAATCAAAGGACAAAGAAAAATCCAAGGAGTGAATCAGCTGAACTGAATTCCTTTTAATATCTTTTGTTGCAGTTTTTCACTTTTCATGTACATGTAAAGATCACATATAATGAAAGGTTAAAAACTGCTGGTATGAAGAAAACTTCTCATTGTCTCTTACCTTAGATACTTAACATTTAGCTGAATTCACATATTCCTGTGTGATCAGCACATTGTTTTTCGCTCTAATTTGATGATAATCGAGTAATATCTCTCCGATTCAGGGGGAAGATCAATTAGAGTAGGTTAAGTTTAGGGGAAGCACAGTTCTGTGCAGTGTTAGAATTTCATACTTGTAAACTCAGAGCAACTGCATCCTCATTCTGACTTAGATGGTATAGTTTTTGTTGGTCCCTGATCAGAGTATGAATAATTGTGCAGCGGAAGTTTTACTAAGCAGTTGCACTCTAAAACTGGGGGGGGGGGGGGGGGTTAGTTTCCCAGTTTAGGATTTATAAAAACTGTGTTAACCAAGAGTTTACTTGGTCAGTTTACAGATATACACTTCAACACTTTAGAGAAGTGTTGAAGGTTTCAAAACTCAGTTGAAAACTAAGTAATGAGAAAAATAATGAAAACTGTAAATGAGACAGGATATTATAGTGGTTCGGATCCTTAAGTCCTACGTCCACTCTTTGGAAATTAATTCGTTAATTCACTAAGTAATGAAGTATACACTCCTCACGATCTATAGCCAATCACCACGAAAACCACCATGCGCAGTAAACTGGATCACTCACCCAGGTAGATGATCTTCACTCCTTCTTCATTTTCTCGAAGCCAGGTAATACCTCGAAGTCTTCTCAGAACTGGTAGTCGTCGGAAACAGATTGAGGACAAACCTCCCTTCTCCTTCTCCGTTAAGTGGATGGTTGCGTTCTTCCAAGAACACTTGAAAGTTGGCAATTGCCCATAAGAACCTGTTCCTCAAAAGAGAACCGGGCTGCTATGTTCTAACTTGGAGAGTAAGAACACCAACAAGAAAGACTAAGTCGAATAGACTTAATCCTCGTGTACTCAAGGTCACACGGTGAATCACAGATGATTCAGTAAGCAAGATAGCCTCGTGTTTAAGTAATGACACACGGAGTTAATGTCGTTCGCTTGAGAGCTTAGAATGCAATGAGCTTTAAATCTGGCAGAGTAAGGGTTAGGTTCTGCAAAATTCGTATTGTGTCTCTCTGGTCCATCTGCTATTTATAGTTGAATCTCTGAAAGTAGCTGGTAGAGACAATTGGAATGGTGTGCAATCAATGGCCATTCTTTACTGTTATAGCAGATCTGCTCCTCTGCCTTCTCTGAACACTGCCATGCTTTTGCAGATACAGTTTTGTCTTGTTGTGTTAGACTCGAACAACGTTGTACTGTGATCACTGTAAAATCTACAGATTAATTATAGCAACAGTGGCAAATAAATTTATAGAGAACCCTAAGGTTATCGAATCCAGGGGAGTTGTACAATGAAACTATCCTATGTACTAACTATGATCCTAAGATTCATTATTTGAGGAAACAGAAAATCAGGGTTTTAATTTGGAAAATAAAGATGACAATACTGAAAATTAAAGATGTTTTGAAATCAAATTTAAAGGAACACAGATTCTAGGTAAGAATTCTTAATATGGATGACATGTAAGAACCAATTAATTTAACAGGTGGAATACTGCAATAATGCTATATTTCCTTGGTTGGACAAATATAACGTAGATTACTAATTCGTGACTATCTCCGCTCGGTCTCAAGAACACCAAATTAGTCAATCTGATAAGCAAATCAGTTCAATTCCTACAGTCTAATACATCTCATTGGACAGTATAGAGTGTATCATGCATTCCTAATCTCACTATCAATATTCACCTCTCGGTCCTTCTATCAATAGCTAGACATCTAAATTAATCGTCACCTCTCGGTCCTTGAATTAAATTAGAATCATAAAATAAACACAGGAATCATGAACCTAATTAATTAATCCTAACATGCATCCATAATAATATCAACCCTAGAACCCGCTAGGGTTTCTAGCCACTCATCGCAGATAGAAATCCACAAGAGAACATATTAAATTGCATAAAAGTAAAGAACTTACAATAAAAATAAAGGGTTTCGTGTTTCCCAACTCTCAAAACTCTCAAAACTAAATTGCAGAATGAAAATATCAAAAGAGATTTGAAAATATGAAAGGGTCTCGAAGATATGAAGGGGGTTCTGAAAAAGTCGAATTTTGTAGATATTTATAGAGGTGGATGTGTATCCCATCAAATCTAGGGCTAAAGATATGATTAAATCAAGTTTTCATCAAATTCCTGCACCAGCAGACCCGCGTCGATCGACGTCGGAAGTGCGTCGATCGATGTGGCTCAATCTTCGGCGTCGATCGATGTGAATTCCACGTCAATCGATGCGGTCCTGTCTCGCCCCTTCTGCGCGATCTCACGGTTTTGGCCATAATTTCCTCTCCCGAACTCCGATTAACTCGATTCCAAATGCATTGGAAAGATAACTCGAAGCTCCATCCATTTCCATGTGCCAATAGCCCAAATTCCTCTTATGGTAGAACGCTTCACTGCTACTCTTGCACGTCACTCTTTCGAAACGGTTTTCAAGTGAATTTAGCCTATAACCTGTAGAAAAACACCAAAGCATACATAATACCACCCAATTTAGACTCATGCATAAAATATATATATATAAACTCAATAAAACTACATAAAATTGTAGAAATTAATATAAATAAGCGAGTAAAATAATGAGCTTATCAAACCCCCCAAACTTGAACGTTTGATTGTCCTCAATCAATAGGCAAAAAAGAAATCAAAATATTATGTAGTTAAAGTGTAATGCCTCACAAGATTCATCACAGTCAAGAATCAAGAATCTACTACACACAAGCAATTTGAAAGAGACAGAAAATCACTCCACTCTCAAGTGTTTAAGGTATAGATGAAAGCACTCAACAACATGTATGAAGAAATTTCTACCATAGGCTTGCAAATTTTCTAATATCTCCACTTCTAGAATGTGCACACAAGTCTAGAATCAAAAAGGACTTTCAATAGGTTGTAATGTAGGCTTTTTGTGAAAGGTAGGGAAATATGGCCAAGTGACTAAAATCAATCAAGTTGTACTTCCTTAATCAATCCAAACCACCTTCTATGAACATCTACCCTTTTCCTCAAATATATCAACGACACACAACTTTTTTTTCTTGCTCATTTTGACTCTCTTATGCTCTTTACATAATTTTGTATTCTTTTCTTTTTAGAGAGCTTATGAGAATTCTAATTATTTCTTTGAGCTTCTTTTTCACACATCTTTTCACCAATAATTTATATTTTCTTATCTCCATCTCACAATCATTCCACCTCATATACCAGAACTCAAGACATGAGAGAAACCAATACTTCAAGGAAAGAAAAATTTTGTATAGGCTCAAAAGTGGCTAACTAGGGAAAATTTAATGTGAAGGGACAGTGTTTAGGGAATTGGGATATCAAAGATGGCCTAAGTTCATTTCCTAAGCTTGTGCACACTATGCAGTCTCAACACAGAAAATAGGCTAGTTCTAGAGAAATAAAAACACACATGCGAATCTCACATCAAACGAAATAAGGCTCAAAATCTCACACAAGGGTTTAAAATTTTCTTCCACAGTCAATTTCAAATAAGCTCAATCGGCATGCAAGTGTAAGTGTCAAATCAATCCTGTCATGCGGTATTCTACATTTATAGGCATCTAACCATAATCACAATCAATTCAAACTCAACCCTCAATCAATTCTAATTTCACAATCTCATTCGGGCTATATCAATACTCAAAATTTTTCCCCACAAAATAGCATAAAACTCAAAGAAAAATTAAAGACGGGAAGCAGAATAAATAAAAGATAAAACGTTCCATCTCTTGTCAACATCCCCCAAACTTATTTCCAACTCGAAGAGTGGAATAAGTTTGAAAATCAGACAAAAGACGGAACGTTACTTGGTAGTTGATCTCAGACATCTACTTTTTATCCCCCGGAGTCTTCAAACATCGCATGACGTGAAATAGTGGTTGTTGGCACTTCGCATCGATCGACGTTGGATGGCATTGATCGATGTGAAGCCTTCTTATGACCCTCTCCTCGGATCAAGTGTATCCCGTCGGCTGGCTGCTCGGCGTCGATTGACGCCAGGCTGCGTCGATCGACGTCGAGCTGTACACCCAATTTTTTTTACTGCAAAACAACTGTTAGTGCAAAAACAACAGAAATTCGAAATAAAAACAAAAATTGAAAAGAAAACACGTAAAAGGTTGGGTTACCTCCCAACAAGTGCTTCATTTAACGTCGCAGCTCGACGATACCTCAAATCAACGCCAGGGAGGTCGGGTCCAGACTCGCCGGCCTTTGGCATCCACCATGTAAACCTTCCGGTCTTTGACAATGGTGGTGAGCGCAGAGAAAGGTGGCGTAGTTGACACTATCAACCCTCCGTTTCCTCACTCCCACTGAATGGCAGCTGCTTCCTCCTCCTCAGATTCATCTCCTTCTTCAGTAGTGGAGATCCGATTGCACTCCGCTTTCTTCTTGCTCTTGTTGATCACAAAGGTGATCTTCTCGTCGTTCGCTCAGAGTGTGATCTCGCCCCCTCGACAGTCAATGAGAGCGGCACTGGTGTCGAGAAACTCATGCCCTAAGATCATGGGCATGTTCTTGTCCTCCTTCATCTTGTGCACCACAAAATCTGCAGGAAAAATGAGATGGCCCACGCGAATGAGCACATCTTCTAGTATACCTTTCAGGCGAGACACAGACCGGTCCGCCATCTGTAGGGTGATCGCCGTGGGCCTCATTTCTCCGATGTTGAGACGCTTGTAGATGGAGTACGGCGTCAGGTTGATACTAGCCCCAGTATCACACAGTAATATCTCGAACGTGTGTCCCCCAATCTCAACCGGAATAGAGAAGCATCCCCGATTGCTTCTCTTGATGGGCACTTGCTTTTGAAGTAGCAGGCTGCACTGCTCGTGGATCTTCACCGTCTCGTTCTCCACGAATTGTTTCTTTCCACACATCAATTTCTGGAGGTACTTTATGTACCCCGGGATCTCCTTCAGTGCTTCGATCAACGGGATGTTGATGCTGACCTTCTTCAAATTCTCCACAAATCTGGAGAACTTTGAGTCCTCCTTCTGCTTTGCGAATCGCTGAGGGAACAACATAGGAGGGGGTCGATCTTCAGACTGCTTCAACTTTGCGCCTGGAATAGACTTCTGCGTCGATCAATGTGGCTCTCTCTTCTGCGTCGATCGATGCAGGAGGTGCATCGATCAACGTGGCTTTATCTTCGGCGTTGATCGATGCGGTAGGTCCATCGATCGACATGGATCCCTCTCCTGCGCAATTTTGTTCCTTTTCGCCTCCAAAATCATTCATAACCATCTCGGGACTCTTGTAGCTCGTCCCAGACCTCACAGTAATGGCATTCACTGAATTTTCCTTTGCCGGGTTCACCTCTGTCGTACTTGGCAACTGTCCCGGCTTATGCTGATTGCTGAGAGTAGTGGCGATTTGGCTCAGTTGGGTGTCCAACATCTGAAGATGTTTCGTCATCAGCGGCATGTGGTTGACCATCCCCTTCACCTCGGTTTCTACTTTCCCAAACCAATTATCAGAGCTCTTGATGAATTTCTCGAGCGTCTCCTCCAGCAGAGACTTCTTTCTTTCCACGATCTCTCCTCCAGTACCTACATCAAAACCAGGTGGAGGGTGTTCTGCTGCAGAGGGGTTAGAATATGAAAAACCAGGGTGAGTTCTCCCATGGTTGTAGTGATACCCCTGATTGCCTCCTCGGTAGTTATTATGATAACCACCTCCAATATAGTTTACTTCTGCTCCAGCAGCTGAACTGCTCGCCCCCCGATTAATGTAATCAGCCTCCACTGGTACTATGGCCATGTTGGCTCTGCTTTAGCGGTATCTATGGCTTTTGCTGCTTCCAATTTTGCAATGTCTTCCCGGAGCTTTTTCACTTCAGCAACCACGTCGAATTCTGGCTTTGTCTCGACTGCTTTGACTAGTAGCTGCCTCTCGGTCGGCCACTGATGGCTGTTCAGAGCCATATGTTCTAAGAGTCTCATTCCCTTGGCTCCAATCTTCTTCATTAGGATTCCACCAGCAGATACATCAACCAACTCCTTCATTTGTGGAGTCAGCCCTTCGCAGAAATGACATACCTGCATCTCTAAATCAATCCCATGCCCAGGACAGAGCCGCAGGAGCTCCTTGTACCTCTTCCAGGCCTCATGTAGTGATTCATCATACATCTGTTCAAAATGAGTGATAGCAGCTTTCCTCTTCAGCAGTAGGCTCGGCGGGAAGTCGTTGGTGAGGAATTCTGATCAAAGTTCCTCCCATGTCCCTATCGAACTCTAATCTAATCCAGCAAACCAAGACCGTGCCTCATCTCTGAGTGAGAACGAGAACAGTCTCATTCTGATTACATCTTGGGTTACTCCGTTCTGCTTCATAGTGTCACACACCTCAATGAACTGGTTGAGATGGGCATATGGATCTTCTACAGCTCTCCCCGCAAACTGATTTTGCTGCACCATCAGAATAAGGCCCGTGCGCAGCTCAAAGTTGTAGGCATAGATGCCAACTCTGAATCTGGCCTTCGCTTGCTGTGGAAGAAATCGATCCTAGATGGACCTTTGTGGGGCTACAATCTGCCTGTTGTTCAACTCCGTTAGTCTTGCAGCTTGTTCCGCCTGAGTAGCCTGGGCTGCTTGTAGTTGTGCTCTCAGCTGTTGTACTTCATTCACAAATTGCCTCTGCTCATCGGGAGTCATATTTTGCAGAAGTGCTTCAGGATTTTATGCTATCTCTCGTTGTTTGTCTTTTCCTTTCTTTTTGATTTTCCTGCAGGTTGCTTCAATTTCAGGGACAAAAGCCTCGAGTGTTTTTCCTTTAGTGTTGGAATTGTATGCATGAAAGCATTATGATTGGTATATTGGGAAACGTTATGTTTGATATACTGGTAATCACTAATGACTTGCAATAAACAACTCCTGTCTGAATTAACAATCATACAA
>JAPKLW010000088.1:276607-289670 GCA_026898455.1 Plectranthus barbatus
TTCCTAATATACCAATCATAATACTTTTATGTATACAATTCCAACACTACCTAAGTAAGTGATCCAGTTTACTGCGGATGGTGGTTTTCGTGGTGATTGGCTATAGATCGTGAGTAGTGTATTATTCATTACATAGTGAATTACCAAATTATTTTTGAAGAGTGGATGTAGGACTTAAGGATCCGAGCCACTATAATATCTCGTTTCATTTACAGTCTTCGTTACTTTTCTCATTACACAGTTTTCAACTGAGTTTTGAAACCTTCAAAACTTCTCTAAAGTGTTGAAGTGTATAACTGTAAATTGAATACTAAAATTATCGGCTAACGCAATTTTTATAAATCTAGAACTAGGAAACTGACCCCCTAGTTTAGAGTTCAACTGCTTAGTAAAATTTCCGCTGCACAATTATTCAAACTCTGATCAAGGACCAACAAGATCAAAGATACTTCCTCCCACCTCCTAGCTTCCTCTTCATTCACTAGTCTCTTCTTCACGAGATAAGAGACGTAGCGAAGAAGCACTCTTGGTGACCATGCCCCATTGCTGGCATGTCACCCTTGAGTAGTCAGGTGGTATACGACTTGTAGAAGGAGACGACAACAGTTGAAGAGATCTTCTGATTTCTTCTGCTCCTTCTACAGCCTTTTAGGCACACTCACGCTGCATTTTCTGATGTTTTCTAAACCTCCCATACCTCTTTTCCCCCTCTTTGAACGCACCCAAAAAGGGTGGTGAGTTTATATCTAGAGGTTTGGGCTCTATCACTATTTTTCTAGATCTAAGGGAAGATTGGTTGGAGACGAAGTATAAACTTGGAAGGAAGGGTTCGGCAATGGAGATTGGAGAAAAAGTTTGTTTCTTTGAGGAAACAGATGAACCCTATTTATAGCAGAGAGAAAGATCATTTAAATGAGGTAGGTGTACCTTGTGACCTTTCGATTTCTTGATCTTTGGCGACGATTGAGATACGTTGCCTCGCGATGCGCATTTCATATTTGACTTGAGCGACGTGGGAAGGAGCGTTATTCCACGTGTCAAAATCTGATTCAATGATGCAAGATACGCATTACTAGCAATGTAACTGCCGTGATCACCTTTGGAATTCAAAATCCCGCCTTTCGAAATTCCAGACTGACTGAGAGTCAGTTCCTAAACTGAGAGGTAAAACTCAGTTTAAGTCCGCATTCGTCCTTCAGAATTCTTCTAAGTATAAAAACCAAAACTTGGTTTCTCTTCATTAAGTCAATTCGGAGCTTGAATGAAGGTATGATTCTGATTCTTTGGATGCCTTGGGGATGTCTTCTTCGCGCATTGAGTTCATGAAAACTGAGAGCTTGGACTCAGTTTTATTCAACATCATTCCTCTTCAACATGGGCTTCATCAATCTCCAGTATACCAAGTTTGATGCAGAGTCCCTTGAATCTGGTCTGTGGGAGTGGTTTGGTGAAGATATCAGCCAACTGATCTTCAGTTTGGATGTACTCAACGGTCACATCCTTTTTCTCGACATGATCTCTGATGAAGAAGTGATGCCTTATGTCGATATGCTTTGTTCTAGAATGATGAACTGGGTTCTTTGTGATGCACATTGTGTAGGGTTTGAGTCTACGATGGACAACATGAGTTGCCATTAATTAAATTCTTGCCAAGGATCGTTCTTAGGATACCAGGAATAAATTTCAATTAAATAAACCTTGCGAACCTATGCATGCTCCTACAAAATTAATTGCAGAGGATGAAATTTAGGAATACCTGATCTTCAACGTTTGATCTACAGATCTAGATCGGAGAATAAAACGATGAAGTAAATCTGGATCTGAATCTGAACAATGGTGGTGGACAGTTGTTCCTACAGATTTGATCTTCTGATCTGTTCCCTTGCTCCTTGGAAATCTGGTGAGGATTATCTACCAAGTTGGATCCGAGATCTGGAGAAATCGATCAGTCGCTCCTTCCGGATCAGCCGCCGCTGTTCTTTCTTAATTTTTTCAATATACTGAAATCTTAATCTTAATGATCTGATAGAGAGATGGTCTATATATAGTGTTAGGGTTTTGAGAAACCCTAACCCTAAAGGGCTTGAGCAGTTTATGGGCCAGACCAGGGACCAAATGCAAATAATAAAGTGGGCCCTCTTTATTAATTAATTCTTCATTGTTCAACCCAGAACATAATTAATTAATAAAACATTGTTTTAACCTTCACAACGATAACATTGCTGACTCGCCCCTTTATTACCACATTATTAGGAGCGGGTTGCACCAAACTAACATGATCCATACATTTAAGGTTTTAGACATTCATTAATTAATTTGGCTTATGACAATCAGCCATAGTTAATTAATCTCTTATTTCCGGAGTAATACCACTCACTCCTTTTCACTTATGCCTGAATTAAATAATTCAACCTGCAGAGTTTAGCATAATGAACCTTGTGAGCTCCTCAGGGAATGTCACCATCCTGAAATGGATATGCTTACCTAAACGTCCAGCCTAAGCAGGCCACACACAAATTGCCAACACCCAAAATATGGGTATAAGAGTACATGCAAGACTCGCCACCATGGTAAATTAAAGTGTGGTCAATCTGTGTGTGCCCCTTATCCTTCAGTTAGGTTTAAGATCATAGGAAGTATGTTAGGGATCTGGCTCATTCATATGTCAATGAGAATGGCACATCCCACTGTTGATCCCATCAATACATAACCATGTACCGACACATCAAGTAGCTAGGATAAGCTTACTTATGAACCGATGTGCCGCAGCTTAGACCGACAGCCTATCCAGGGGGTGTCTCAACTGTGATATTGTTTATATCTCGCTAGGTCAAACGAATCATATGATCCTCTGTGATCTCCTACACACCATATGGTCATCCCTATAGGCGAGATTATGGTTTGTTGTATGTTTGTTTCATCAGACAACGAGCATTGTTGTAGCAACACATATATGAAGACCAGTGTACAAAACACTTAATCATATATGCTTTCAGTATACAATCCCAACACATTGCACTGCTATTATCACTATAGATTGGAACGCACCCAGTTTTTATATCATAGTCAGGCATTTGTTGCTTGATCCAAAGCACTTGAGCACAACAGTGTGCTGCAGCAACATACTCTACTTCAGTTGTAGACGTGGCTACTGAGTGCTGCTTCTTGTTGAATCAGCTGACAAGCTTGTGGCCTAGGAACTGACATGTTCCGCTTGTGCTCTTTCTGTCGATTCTGCAACCTCCTAAATCTGAGTCTGAATAAGCATTGATATCAGCAACTTCATATGTTCTCCACAAGTTCTTCAGCTCGCAGATAATAACATTGAATCTAGCTTCCATTGATTTAACATTTTCACTATGAAGCATTTGAAAAGATTTGTACTTATGTACACAGTTTTGAAGTTTGTTTCGCTTCATTTGAGCTGTTTCTTGACTAAGTGTGCCAAGAAATTCCCACATCTTTTTGGCGTTGTTGTGCTCGAGAACTTCAACAACCAGTGGCTCTGGTAAAGATTGTAAGATGAGCTCAATGGCCACTGAATCCAGCTAAAAACAAACTCGATCGTTGTTCGTCCACTTTGCATAAGGCTTCTCCACTATCTTCTAACCGTCTGCTCCTCCGAGCTGAGTATTTACTTTGGTGATCTTCAACGGTCTGGTAGATAGAACCTATGCCATCTCTGGGTGGATATTCTTCAGCATAATCATTGAGTGCTTCTTCCATATCTCAAAGTTTTCTGATGAATACTTTGAAAGCTTCAAAATCTAAGCCATCTCTGCGTACCTAAGCTTAAAAACACACAAACAGAACCAAGTGCAGAAAAAAAGATTTGGTCCTAAATGACTCAACACAACCTTAGTCTGTAAGAACCTTGGCGCGTGATACCACTTGTTGGTCCCAAAATCAGAGTGCAAATCTGTGCAGCGGAAGGTATAAGATATGTAGCGGAAGTAAGTATGACAGTTGCACTTGTTTAGCTAAAACAGAGTATAGTCAGTTTTGTGTGTTTGAAAGACTTAAGCATAGTCCTGTCCTGGTTAAGTCAGTTTTATAGTTGTTGTGTGCTATAGTGTACCTTTAGAACCAATGCACAAGTATACGCCATCTACAAGTAATACAATCAAGTGAGACCAGATATCGAACCCTAGGGAGTGAGTTCTAAATCGTGCACTATGAATTGCTTGCAAACAAGGGATGATTGTCACTAACTATTACTCAAAGCATAAATAAGCGTAAATTATGATTCCAAATAAAACCAAAACTAACAATAACTCCTCGTTCCAAAAAATAATCATAAACTGTCTAAACTGTTAACAATGACAAAGGATACACTTGGGTTGTGATCAACAAGTTATGGTTACTATCTTCTATGCTAGAGTTTCTGTCTCGCATTTGTCTGAGCCTTAAAACTTTCTCAAAAACTGCCTAGCAAGCTTTCACTCTACTAGATCTACACTTCCATAACAGGTATCATATGTCTATGCTCACCATGATATTTTAGTGATAAACTCTTAAATTCTAGCTCTCTTAAGTTGTATTATCTCATATGTCTATGGGGTTAACACAATTTCCTAAGATCCTCTCGGCCTACTTTTCCTTTCAGACTCCATAGGTGAAGTATTTCTTTCCACTTTCATGCTCAAGAAATGATACAAAACAATATCGAAGACAAACTCAGACATGCGAACCATTAACTCAGCATAAATTCAAGCGTTCATAATTGTTTACAACCCAAGTGTATAATGGAAATTAGCTCATACTTGCGAAGAGAATAAAAGGAGACAAGAAATCATTCATCATCGTGCACAAATCAAAAGATTAAACTCCAAACTATATGTGATGATCTCTCTATCTTCAATGGCTTCTCTTCCAAGCTTGCTACTTTCTCTTCCGCTGCTCGTGCGTTATGATCCTTCGTGTGTTCTGCGATGTGTCCTTCCAAAAAGTGTTTTTCATCCTTTCTTGATATTTTCGCATCTTCTTGCAACACCATTGATCTTTCTCCCATTTCTAGGATCCTTCCACGTGGATAAGTGTCATTGTTCCTTCCAGACAAGAGTTCAACTTTAAATGTGACACATGTCCTCCCAGCAGACAAGATCAAAAAGGAGCTTTAGCTTTGTCTTCAAGTGGTCCTGGAGAGAGAAGATACTCATTCTGCTCATTTGCTTTTTTCCATGCTCAAGCATAACCACTGGTTGGTATGCGCAAGATAAGCTCTAGCATTCTGAACCTGGTCAAAAATCTCACACAAGCTTGCTAAAACTTATTAAAACTTGAATTAGCTGAAATAAAGTGCAATGTTTACAAAGATGTAAATAAGATCAACATATGCTCTAAAAGGAGAACAAAATTATTTAAAACAACATCTAAAGTGTAGAGAAAGAGATCAAAAGATAACTCTTTATGAGATTTATCACCCCCCCCCCCCCAAACTTAAGATGTTGCTTGTCCTCAAGCAACCAAAGTAAACTGAAATGACACAAACCAAGGCTTAGAAGTAATAAGCTAGAATAGTTAATCTCCTCTTCAAAAGTCCCTCAGCAAAAATTTATAAAGAAAGCATGAACGGTAATTCTCTTGGTTGTTAAACTTCAGTCCTCATCCTTTGCAAAGTTTAACAATATAGATTCATTTAATCTTGCAATTCAAAATTCAAAAGGAAATCAGATCTCAAGATAGCCAAATTATAGTTGAGCTTAACCTTAACTACTTATTCAAGCCTCGATGCTCATCAATGCCACTTTTCTTTTTTTCTACCCGTTCATTCTCTCTTGTTCTCCACTAATAGGCTTCACATTCCACCTAGATCAAAAGGACTTTCACTGCTTCTAATGTTAGGCCAAGGTTTAAGGTGAGAAAATTTGGATAAAGTGACTTGAATCTAGAGGTATTGTCCTTCTTGTTCCAACATTGGGCTTATTCTATTCTTATCTTCCGATTTTCTCCCTTTTTTTTCTTTTCAGCATGTTGCTATATCACACGGCTAAGTCGACACACACTCTAGACATCAACCTTATTTCACATATACATCTCTTTTTGTTTCTCTTCTTTTTTTCTCCTTTTTTTCAGGCCAACATATTTGCCTATCCTTTCATCATTTTTTTCTTTGTAAGGTAGGGAACCTATCAAAAGAACACTTCGAATAGAAGTAATACCCCCCCAAACTGTGAACATAACATTGTCCTCAATGTTAAAGGAAAACTAAGTCAGATCAATCCTCTAGACTAGGACGTGTATGGGATTTGGCTAACAGGAAGCAGGTGTAAACAATAAAAAGGCTCAAGCTCAAAATCTAGGTGCAAAGGAATATTCAATTTAATCAAGGAAACATCTGGAGGCACAAAGATCAAGTAATGGCCTTAATCATTTATAAGTGTAAAGTTCATTCCTATTTCGTCTTGACCAAGATTAAACTTAGGGTAGGTGACACTTCACAATCAGAAATTCATGATGAAATACCAACTAAGCTCAAGCAAATGTCTAGCATATCAGGGTTTTTCAAAAACAGAGGCAAGTGAGAACTTTGTCTTGCAGACCAGATTTTCATGTATAAAGCTAAGCATCGAAAGTGAATGTGGATTAACTCTCAACAACCATGATCATTACCAATCATGCGCAGGAAAGAATGATGAAAATTGAAACATCATAAGGCAAGAAGAGATATAACTACTAGACTTAAGACTATTATTAAAACAACCCATACGTACTTCATGCTTTAACATGATACTAGCATGAAGTTCAAACACTAATCAACAAAAACTAAACACCCAAAGCATAAAACAGTCATAAACATAAACCAAATAGGAAATTGTTTTTGCAGAAACTAAAGAAGTTAAGAATAGACCCTGTTCGTCATGTGGAACCTCCGATAGCTTTCTACTCTTTTAGACGATGACTCTTCTTCTTCAACAGCTTGGTAGTCTGGAATTTGACCTTCAGCAACACCTTTCATATGAGCTTGAATCCCCTCAACAGCTTTGCCAGCTTCTCCTTGATCACCAGTAGCTCGCTCTGCAAATTCGCCAATGTTTCACCATCTGCAGCAGGTGCTTCGCCTAGAGCTTGAGCTTGTGCTTGCGCATGCTGCTTTGCCAGATATTGAATGTTGAAATAGCTCTTCGTGATGCTTCTCGGCTCGTCAGAATGGAAAGGGACTCCCGCTCGCTTGCAAAGTTCTGAAATCAGTGAAGGGCAGAAAAGTGGCCCAACCCTTTTTGAAGCTTGAACAGCTATAGAGTCGATGATGAATGGTGCAATGCCGATTTGGTCTCCTTTCACTATCACAACAACCATTGGGATTCGGTCTTGGCTCACCAAAGTATTATGGGTTTTAGAACTTATTCTATTCTGCAGAAAGTGGATCCAAGTGTTGGCTTCAGTAGTCAGAAAGCTGGCAAGAGCAAAGAGGTTGTCTTTCGTCTCATCTACCCACTGTGCTCCAGGTACAGATACGATGCTCAAAGCTTCGTCAAGTTGCTCCTTGGTTGCAGAATTCAGCAAATCCATGAAGGTGTCCGGTTGAGGTGGATGTGTGCTATAAACTGCGTGAACAGTTTTCGGGTATAGAACTACTTCTTTTCTTCTTACAATTGCTCAGAGTTTGTAATCTACACCCGTAGATTGTACACAGTTTGCGTAAAACTCCCAGACTAGAGCAATAATAGGTCAAGCTGCATTACCACGAAGGGTTCCCACCCTTGATTCTCAACGCTTGGAAGCAGCCCTTCCGGCAAATTAGAGAGATCTTTGAACCCTCTCTCGAGCATAAACTTGTGACTTGCCATGGCTTTCATTCTCTCCTTGTGCATGTCAGATGAAAATTTTGGAAGCCTCTCGATTTCATCAGCCAAAAGCTCTACCACTTTTGCCTTTCCATGCTTATTATCCCTCTTATTTGACTTGTCTGCTTGCTTCTTTGAACTTTCTCCAACCTCTTTGACTGCCACCATCTTCACTCGCTTCCCGATTTCCGGATTCCTTAGAACACGTTCTGAATCCTCCACCGCATCAACCCTCTTCCTCTTCTTTGTTTCAACATTTTTCTTGGGCACAGCCTTATGTCCTTTGTCAACAATTGGCTGCTCATCAAACTCGACTGCAGGTTTGTCGGATGTTGTAGTATCGACTGCTTCAGATCCCTTCTTGTTCCCAGAATCTCCTTCCTCTTCAATGTTGGCATCCTCATTTGTTGCTTCTTTCCCTTTGGCAGGAGATTGGCGTTGATCCTCCAAACCTTCTTGAACATCAGGTTCTTGCTCTGTTACTGGCTCTTCAAACTGGCCATGCACACTTTCCTTAGCACTTGAATCAGCTTCTTCAGACTGTTCAGGTTCGCTTTCAGCAACAACCTCCTTCTCCTCTTGAATCCCAGGATCAACTTTTGAAGTAGCCGCCTCAACTAAATCCATCAAACTCCCCTTCTTGGGCTTGGTGCTTACAGATCTATGCTTCTTTGTGGGTTCATCCGGGATCTCCACTGGGTTCTCTGCACTTGAAGGGGGCAGCTTAGCATTCCTCTAGGCCATGATTGAAACAGCGGCCCGGCTAGATCTTCTCAACCCCTGGACAGGTTCTGTCTTCTTTGTCTTCGGCTTATTCTTTGGTTTTGGTGAAGCTGGGCTGGCTTTCTCCGGGGTACCCTCAGGAGATTCAATGTCCATTCCCGGTTGCTTTTTTCCGCCTTGCTTTGTTCTCATATTTGGATCTGCACGAAAGTTAAGTTCAATGTAAACCCATCTGCTGCAAAAGGCATGCTTTGTTCTCATGGAAGTAAGATACATTTAAATCCCTAGCACAGAGACTGTCAGAAACCCCTTGTCAGAACTACAACATATGACTCGCACTGATAAAAAAAAACCGAAACAAAATTTCTCACACAGAAACTGAAATTAACGGGTCTATAAATCATGCTCACAAAAATTGAAACCACATTACAGAGACAGTTCAACCACACAAGAGAAGAAATATAACTCCACACACATACCCGACATTTTAACTTGCAAAATATCGTCTCTCTCTTAATTTTTACTTACAACGTTCTTGCAGTATATAAAAAGAGGAAAACAATTTGAACAAGAGATAGAATGGGAAAAGAAAAGTTCATACCTGCTTCGCGACAACACTCTGAATTACACAACAAGATTGACCAACTTTTTCCTGCTTGAATGCTAAAGAAGGAGATGGTTTTGTTCGATCTTCACATTATGTACAGAATGTATGCACACCTACTTTAAGCATTAACCGACACGAAAAATAAGGAAACTTTTCGACTTCCCTTGATTAGACACCTTCTTTCCTTTCACAATTAAAAAGACAATTGCCAAAACTGTCATTCCTAGAGGTAAGGATTAACTGACGTCACCATTCTCTCTCCTCTCAACGGCTATATGCAAGCCACGCCTCCTTTGACACGGTTTCTAACCCCACTTACCATCCTGTAATTTCCATCCCTCTTTTTTGTAGTGCGAATAATAAACTTAACAAAATTAAAATATAAAAAAGACTCCTAATATACTTTAAGTAAAATCTATTTTACCTAATACTTATGTTACTCACAGGCTGTAGCATTCAATCTTCAGAGACTTAATCAAAATGAATCTAAATTAACTAGGTAGAAAATAAAATACATAACTAAAATAAACATTCTAAGTTATCGCCACATATTTCATCTAAACTCATGATAACTTAGGTTACCTTGATCTTTAAGGCTCCTGTATTTGGGTGGAAGCCTTCGTCTTCTCCCAGCTTCCTCCATGATATTGTTTCACCCTATGTCCATTAACCTTGAAGGTACTCCCTGTGCTTTCATCCTTGAGTTCCATAGCTCCATGAGGATAGACCTTGACCAAAGTGAACGGTCCTGACCACCGAGACTTAAGCTTGCCAGGAAACAATCTTAATCTGGCATTGAAAAGTAATACATGTTGTCCCTCCTCCAGATTTCTATCCAAAATCTTGTTGTCATGCCATCTTTTCACCTTGTCCTTGTATATCTTGGCATTTTCATAACTTTGCAGCCTTAGTTCTTCAAGTTCATTAAGCTGCAATATCCTCTTCTCTCCACTTGCTTTAGGATCAAAATTAAGCTTCCTAGTGGCCCAATATGCTTTGTGCTCCATCTCTAAAGGTAGGTGACAGGCTTTCCCAAAAACAAGCCTGTTGGGAGACATTCCCAAAGGTGTCTTGTAGGCTGTTCTGTAAGCCCAAAATGAATCATCCAAATGTTTGGACCAGTCCTTCCTTGTAGTGTCCACCACTTTTTCAAGCACACTTTTCACTTCTCTGTTTGACAACTCAGCCAACCCGTTGGTCTGTGGATGATACGCAGTTGAAACCTTGTGATTGATGTTGTACTTGGCCAGCAAAGTAGACAAGCTCTTATTGATGAAATGTGTACCCTCATCACTTATTATTGCCCTTGGAGTTCCAAACCTTGTGAAGATGTTCTTAAGCAAAAATTTTATGACTGTAGCAGCATCATTGTGTGCACAAGCACACGCCTCCACCCATCTAGACACATAGTCAACAGCCAACAAAATGTACTCATTCACAAAAGATGCTGGGAACGGCCCCATGAAGTCCATACCACATACATCAAATAATTCCACTTATACGAATTGTTCTAAGGCATAACATTTTTGTCTGGTAAGATTACCCACTCTTTGGCATCTGTCGCAGTTCTTAACTAACTCATATGCATCCTTAAAGACTCATGGCCAATAAAATCCTAATTGCTGCACTTTAGTTGTTGTCCTCTATCCACCAAAATGCCCTCCATATGCTGAAGCATGGCAGTCACTCAAAATGTGAGGAATTCTATTCTCTGGAACACATCTTCTAAAAATTTGATCAGGCCCTAACCTATACAAAGTAGGATCATCCCAATAATAGAACTTAGCATCATGTAGGAACCTCTTCAATTGTTGTCCATGCAGCCCATCTGGAAAATCTGCATACCAAGGTGCTTCCTCCTTGCATGCCATGAGTTGCTCATCTGGAAAATTATCATTGATCTGGACTGTATCATCCACTCCAAATAGATTTTCCAGCCGTGACAAATGATCAACAACTTGATTTTCTGTTCCTTTTCTGTCTTTAATCTCTAGATCAAACTCTTGCAAAACTAATATCCATCTGATTAGCCTTGCTTTGCAACTTTCTTGGCCATTAAATACTTAATTGCAGAGTGATCTGTAAACACAATCACCTTGGCTCCAACCAGATAAGATCTGAACTTGTCAAAAGCAAACACTACTGCAAGTAGTTCTTTTTCTGTAGTGGTGTAATTCCTCTGTGCCCCATCCATTGTCTTACTTGCATAATAGATTGATCTGAAAATTTTATCCTTTCTTTGTCCTAAAACTGCCCCTACTGCATAGTTACTTGAATCACACAATAGCTTGAAGGGTTCATCCTAGTTCGGTGGTTGCATTACAGGGGCTGTGACAAGTGCAACTTTCAACTTAGTAAATGCCTTCATACACTCACTACTGAAATCAAATTTCCTGTCTTGTTCTAGAAGTTCTGAAAGTGGTTTGGCTATCTTGGAAAAATCCTTGATAAACCTTCTATAAAAACCAGCTTGGCCCAGAAAACTTCTAACTGCTTTTACTGAATTTGGAACTGGCATCTTGTCAATAACTTCAATCTTTGCAGGATCCACTTCAATGCCTTTGTTTGAAATTTTGTGTCCTAAGACTACCCCCTGTTGTACCATGAAACAACATTTCTCCCAGTTCAAAACCAGCTGTGACTTCTCACAGAGTTGCAGAACCTTCTCCAAATTTGTTAAACATGTATTGAAATCCTTTCTGAACACTGAGAAGTCATCCATAAATACTTCAAGCCAATTTTCAATCATCTTAGAAATATTGCAATCATGTAATGCTGGAAAGTTGCTGGAGCATTACAGAGGCCAAAGGGAATCCTTCGAAATGCAAAGGTTCCATAAGGGCATGTGAAGGTAGTCAAGCTTTGGTGCTCTGGGGCAATTGCAATCTGATGGTAACCCGAATACCCATCTAAGAAGCAGTAGTAATCCTGCCCAACCAATCTGTCCAGCATTTGATCTACAAATGGCAGTTGAAAATGATCCTTCATGGTGACATCGTTTAACTTCCTATAATCTATACAAATCCTCCACCCAGAGACTGTCCTTGTGGCTATCATTTCTTTCTTCTCATTCTGCACAACAGTAAGTCCCCCTTTCTTAGGCAGACACTGTACTGGGCTCACCCATGAGCTGTCTGAAATAGGGAATATGATTCCTGCATCTAACCACTTGATTATCTCTTTCTTCACAACTTCTTTCATGTTAGGATTTAGCCTCCTCTGTGGTTGTACTGAATTTTTAATCCCATCTTCTAACAGTATCTTATGCATGCAGATAGTGGGACTGATTCCCTTGATATCTGATATGGTCCATCTAATTGCTTGTTTATGCTTTTTAGGCATATGCATCAGTCTCTGATCATCTTCCTCTTTTAAATTTAAAGAAATTATCACACGTAGAGTCTCAGCTTCTCCTAGATACACGTATTTCAAGTGAGCTGGCAAAGGCTTGAGCACCAGCTCAGGAACGTTCTTCGAGTGAAGACTTTGGCTCCTTCTGTTCTCTATTCATAAGATCCAATTATTCAAAGTTAGGTTTGTACCCCCCCCCCCAAACTTTGCTCCATGCTCTACCCATGTTGTAGCAGTTTCCTTAGACACTTCCTCATTCTCACATTCTTCATGTTGCAGATCTACAATATGCTCCTCTATTACTGACTCCAAGATTCCAATTGTGAAGCAATTTTCTGATTCATCTGGCAACTTCATAGTGTTATACAGGTTAAAAGTAGCATGTTCTTCATGGACCCTCATGATCAACTCTCCTTTTTCCACATCAATCATTGTCCTGCCTGTGGCTAAAAAGGGTCTTCCCAGAATAATGGGAACTTCTCTGTCAGCTTCATAATCCAAGATAATAAAGTCTGCAGGGAAGATAAACTTATCTACTCTGACCAGTTGATAAGCTCATTATTTTACTCACTTATCTATATTATTTTCTACTATT
>JAPKLW010000088.1:295735-308555 GCA_026898455.1 Plectranthus barbatus
TGATTTGCTAGCATCTTCAGCAGTCAAGGATGTGTTTGTCGAATGCTGATCTTCTTAGCATTCTTAATTCGGGCAGCCTTCAACATTGTTCGATGTTTGCTGAGATATTTCAATTGGCCTATTCTATTACAACATGATGTTTTAACCTATACAGGACATTACATCAGTTGCTAAGCTATGCTAAGGTTCAGCAATGATCGACCGTCTACTAAGGTTTGATCCAACAAAACCTTTTACAATAATATCCTAAGGGTAATTAACAAGTATTTTTCCAACAATTTCCCCCTTTTTGGTGCGATCAAAGCTTATAAAGGATTGCTGAGACTTAGCTTAGAAATTAAAGATAAAATTGCACGCAAAGCATTCAGCAACCATTTAAACATCTTCCGTTGAGTACACAGAGAGTGTATATCAACTATTGTTCATATTCGGAAAATAGAGTTCAGAGAAGAAAAAAATGATGAAAACCAAAAAAGTTTAAAGAATGACCTTTAATTCTGAGCATCTGGTGGAGGTTTTGGCTTCTCAAGAGATTCAACCTTCTTCATCGTCATGGCCATTAGTTTCTCCATCTGTTCAATCCGTGCCCGTTGGTCTTCTCTTTGTTGTTCTGCTAGCTTCATTCTTCGTTCCATCATTGTTCGTTCAAATTCTTTTTCTTTCAGTGTCAGCTCTGCTTCCTCTGCTTTTATCCTTGCTTGTTCAGCAATCCTTCTTTCTTCCCCCTCTTTGAGAGCATCCAAAACAGAGGTGGTGAAAGACTTGTGGGAGTCAAGGTTGTCGTGGAGAGTCATCACGTTTGATTGTTCCGTAGACACGATTTCTTCGACATGTGTAATTTTGGTAGTGACTTGTCCAACTTGTTGTTGAACTTCTGAGACAGATGTTTTTAAGCCAGAGATTGCGCCGCGGACATCAGCAACCTCTTTCAGGACTTATTCATTGAATCTGGCTTGCTGGATATCGCGTTGATGCAGGTCGTTGTTAAGAATGTTGACAAGAGATTGGAAGCTTACTTGGACTGGTTCAGCGTCAATGGGTTTGTCAGAGAGAACTATTTCAGTGCTTCCTGCTAATGTAATAGCTTCACCATCTTCACTTTCCACTGTACCAATTTTAGATGCTTGTGTTGCTTCGTCAACTCTTTGTGTGGCAACATCAAGAGCTACATTGGTAGCTATTTCCAAGGACTCACTTATTGTATTCTGTCCAACAGTTGAATTAGAACCTTGAGTTTCAGAGACATGAGATGAAGTTGCGGTTCCAGTATATGCTTTCTGAAAGTTGATAATTTTGAGATAGTCCTGTCGTCTGGCCTCCTTCTCTTTTTCTTCTTCAAGCGCGGCTAGTTCAAGATTTTTAACCAGCACTTTCTCCTCATAAGCAGCTTTCCATTTCCGATAAGCAATCATTGGAGCCCTTTGTCGTTTGGTTAGTGCCATGTGCGCCAAGGACTTCTTATCTGGCACAAACTATGATCTTGGCAGGGACTGTGATGGAAGAAACTTCATGTGAGCTCGGATGGCTTGCAATCGAGCATTTACTTGTTGATCAGTATATTGTCTTGTGCAGGAGGGCTGGTCCATCCACCCATTTGCCCATGATTCTTCGGAACGCCAAAAGTTAAGACCTTTTCTAGCGATAATAATCATCCTTTCCTCAAAATAGAGTTTATGCATGATGTAGTCATAAGTCTTCCATCGTCGAAATTGAGTGCCAAGCACTCTGCCTTTCTCTGTTTCTTCATTAATCACACCAGAAAAGACACATGTGATATCCCTGTGTACTTCTTGCTCTACGAAGGCTAAGATCTCTTCACTCCAATCTCTGAGATCAGCATTCATATCTTCATTATCGGAGACAGCAGCACACCATTGTGCTATTCGTCGTGAGCGAAAAAGTTTGCCAGGAAAACCATCAAAAGGTATCCTCAGTTTTTCAATTTGTAAAGTGGGGTATTTTCGAAGGGTTTTGGCATCAAACACTTCGGCAGATTCCCCCTCAGAATCAGATTCCGATGAATAGGTGGACTCGTCCAGATATCCAGCAGATGAGACTTCTAGGTCCATTGTATCTTCTGATTGATCGATGTTTTCAGCAGCGGCGGGTGTTTCTTCAACAACATGGACGTCTTCAGCAGTATCTGCCATAGCTTCATCGGTTGCATTAGATTCTTCCATGATTGGTTTCACAGAGTTGTCATCTTCAGTAGAGGTTTTCTCTGTTTCTTCAATGGTTTCTTTCATAAGGATTTCAACCACTGTGGATTCTTCACCATTTTTATGACCTATGGCTTCAGTTGGTGGTTCCTTCGCAGATCCAATAATATTTTCCGTATTGGAGGATTCTTTGGCAGTGGAGGTTCCAGATTCAGGATCCTCAGTTGTTTCCTTAACAACCGGCTCCGCAGTAGACATGTGTGTATCTGTGCTTTCCATAGATATTGCCGATGGTCCTGCATCCTTATCTTTGGAATGTATGTCAGCTGTCCCTGGTCGTGTTTCGCTCTCCTCTGAGCTACTGTCTTGAAAAGATGTAGCAACTGGTTCGCGAAATTTGACCGATTTGCCTTTGGAATGTTCCGTAGCTTCAAAAGTGCCAGATTGAATCAGCATATCCAACTCTTTGTCAGTCATACCGTCTGCTGCAGTTGTAGTCTTTGAAGGATTATTCATGTCCTTTTCGGTCAAAGTAGAGTCTATTTTCGTCTTCCCTTTCTTTGCTGCTCTGCTTGAATCCTCAGCAGCTTCTTTATCGGGTGTGCGATCAGCATTCTCCTTTTTTCTTTCTCGTTCTAGATGAGATCTTTTTACTCTTTCAAAGTTTAGATCCCTTCCTTCGAATGTGATTCTATCCCTCTCCTTTCTATATTCCTTTAGTTCCTGTGCCTTCCTCTTTTCTTCACGCTTTCGTTTATTTTCACGTATGCCTTGCACGCGTTCTTCATAACTCTTGGATGATAGGGGAGAGTCAGGCACTTTTGAGGTCGGGATAGTGGCTAACTCAGCAATTTTGCGTAGTCGCTGACGACCAGATCTTCTGGTGGGAGCAGTAGCCTTTTGTTGTTCAGAAGAAATTGGAACAGCAAGTTGACCAATTACAAGTGGCTGCTGAAGGGCGGCCTTTTGGTCCATAATTTCCTCAATCTGTTTGGTTGGTATTTCTCCAAGAGCTACATTATCATTAAGCTGCTTGAAACAGTGCTCTGTTTCAGCGTTCTGAGTTAATGCCGCCATCTCCTCAGCGGAGATAGGCGTTGCTATTTGCAGTACTTGTTCGCCCAAGGAACGCTCGTCTACTTCCTCATCTGAAGTAGGTTTGTCCGCATCCACATTAGATTTACCAGTCAGCCTTCTTGGTTTCTTGTAATCAAGGGGATTGGCTGCTTTTTGTGTGACCAGAATAAAATCAGAGGCGAGCAGCTTTACTCCTTGATCAATTTTTGTTGAATGCATGACCAATTCCAGAAACTTGCTTATTTTCAATCCAAAATTAACATTTGAGGAAAAGGTTCCATCCACAGACATGTGAACGTTCTTCCTGGCATGTTCTGCCCATCGTTCGAAGAAGTACTCAACCCAATTTCCCTTCACTTTGTCTGTGAGAGCCATCATTACTGCGTATTTCTTAGCAGAAAGTTCAGAGTATGAACCGGCGTCGCATTGGAACATCTTGATCACCAATTCGGCTAGAATTTTAAATTCATCCTGTAAGGAGTTAATGGGTGTGGCAGCCCGGAAAGTTATCACATGACCTTTCTTATCCTTCAGTACTCCAGGCTTCTTCCAAGAATTCCAACGTCTTTCCATCTCATCATAATCAGTTACCTTGTACTGAGATACACGTTCCCCCTCATTCCGAAGGCGAAAAGTTTTAGCAAGAATTTTGGCACTTACTTCAATGATACTTCCATAAACACAAGTTTTAAAGGATTTTCCATCTTTACTCATGACTGCTCTTGCATAAAATTCAGAAACCATATGCGGATGAAAATGCATGGGTTCAGCGGATAAGTATTGAGTTACCCGTTCGCCCTCGAGGATATCCATTATCCAATCCGGAATATGTTCAGCAGCAAGACGTTTGTACAGGATCCTATCTTTCATGATTTGAGCCAGACGCCTCTGTTCCTTTGAGTGGCCGGCTAGGGATTTCTTCTTTGCCATCATGACAAGCTGACCATATGATATAGAATCATCAATATCTTCCTTCTTTAGGATCCCAGTGAACCCTGGTGCATGTCGCATTTGAAGGGTTCTTCAGAATTTGGTGGAAAATTGAATGGACGAGGTTCATTGGATTCAAGGCGATGGTCCTGACTAGTAGATTTCTGGGAAGATGAGGCTAGGGAGTCTGTAGCCATGTTTGCGAGGGAAAGTCTGGAGTAATTTCAAATTTTATGGAGACTTTTGGTTTGGGGATTTTTGATTTCAGAACGATGAGAGGAGAATGAACAGTGACCAGAGCGAAGGTAGGGTTAATTTGAATGTGAGATCTAATGGTTGAGGGAAAATCTGCGGAAAGTTAGATCGACGGTTCAGAATAAACGCGTCTTTTCATATGGCTTCCCATGCTCTGAGACACACTCAAGTGCTTCTAACGTGGCGTCTCCTCAGTTGGTGCCGCCGTTTGCACGCATTAATTACGCCTGATCGGGTCCCATCAAGTTTGAATTTTGAGTCACCCGCCTCGATTTGGGATATGTTATTGCTTAGCAACCGTTTAAGGATGCTGACAGAAGATAATCCCTTTCAGCATTCTGATTTTCAGCAACTTCCGAAGAACTGCTGAGTCAGAGAGAGCTTAAAATAATAATATGATGATACAATCCTCGATCTTTGCAATACTCCTTGCTCCCTATTGCTAGAAAAATGATTTGACTTCCCATGCATACACGTCGATTCCTTTATCGGCGATGTTTCGTATTCCAAGGTATGAATCATTGCGATCTTCAGACAGAGTTTTCTCTTTCTTCGCGTCATAAATGAGAAATCCCCTATAAATACCGTAGTTTGAGGTTATCCAAACATCTCATCTTTCCTTCTTTCCTGATTCACTCTTTTAATCTTCTTCTTCTTCAAGAAAATCGAGTCCTTTTCTTCAGTCATGGAATCTCCTCCCCGAGTCATAGATATCCGACGTAACCTGATCCTTGATGAGCCGGGTTCGGATAGGTACTAGGTAGATGAGTGTGATGTGGCGGTGAAGGTCATATCTATGTTGCAGTGGGGGGGTCTTTCGCTATTTCTGTGTGCTACTCCTCACCGTTTCCAGGAGGAGGTGTTGAGGGATTTCCTTAGAGAGTGTCATGTTGGTCCAGGCTCAATCTATGGGGTGTTCCATAACAAGCTTGTTCATTGGACCCCTGATACCTTTGCGGTTGATTTCGGGCTTCCTCGAGGTCCGTTGTCTGTGGAGGACTATCTTTCAGAGGAGGTGGCTCCAGAATGGCTGGCATGGGAGAAGTGGCGTCATTCTCCTCGTTTTGATTTCAGCCCTAACATTCCTGCGTCGGGCCTTAGGAAACCATATTGGGTCCTGTTTCGCATTGCCCATGAAATCCTTCTTGGAGAGGAACCTTATGATCTTTGTTTCTCAAGACCTATTTGGCTGGTGATGATGGCCATGGACGATGCTGCTTCCATTGACTGGGCCGGATACGTGTTCAAGAACGTCTGGGAAGCTGTCAAGCTCCATCCGTTCGTGCCTCTGCGAAATGGGATGCAGCTCAGCTGGTTGATGGAGAAGTACTTTCCAGAGATCGCTGACAGTCCATCCAACCTCCAAGGGGCTGATTTCTATCCCTATAAATCTGTGTCGCCTTTCTAGATGAACTCCATAATGAATCTTGTATTTCCTTTTGTATTTTGGCCGAAGGTGCCGTCTCTTCCTTTTGTAATGAGGACATGTTCCTCTTTTGAAGTTGAATGTATGAATATTTCGTTCTCTTGATGATTGTCTTTCGAGACAGAGTATAGTAGTCATCTTCATTTTTCATAGCTTGCTGAGCAGAATCAATTTATCTCCTAAGCATTGATAGGGACATATCCGTCATTTCGCCATTGGTCTAGCATACTTCATAGAGTTCTTCATAAATGTTGGAAGTACCATAAGAAAATCCAAGAAAACCAGAAAGAATGAGAGTAATATCTCATTCATCCACAACAATATCTAGTTCCATCATACCCAATTTGATGCATAATTCTTTGAATTTTACCTCTGCAAGGGGCTTAGTGAAGATATCTGCTATTTGATCCTCAGTACATATTTGCTGAATATCAATATCCTTCTTTTCTTGATGATCACGAATAAAATGATGTCGGATGTCAATGTGCTTTGTCCTGGAATGATGTACTGGATTCTTTGTGATGCACATAGCACTATTGTTGTCACAATAGATTGGCACGCATTCAGGTGAGATGTCATAATCTTGGAGTTGTTGTCGGATCCACAGAATTTGCCGACAGCAACTAGCAGCCGCTACATACTCTGCTTCGGTGGTTGAGGTTGCTACCGAGTGTTGCTTTTTGCTGAACCAGCTAATCAACTTGTGACCAAGGAATTGACATGTACCACTGGTGCTTTTCCTGTCGATTTTGCATCCTCCAAAGTCAGAATCTGAATATCCACTTAGAGCTAGACTCGGCTCTTGGATACCAAATCCCTAAGCCTTCTGTGCATTTTAAGTAACGGATGATTCGCTTTGCTGTATCAAGATGTGTCTTGTTTGGTTGAGATTGATATCTGGCACATAGTCCCACATCATATGATATATCGGGTCTGCTGGCAGTAAGATATAGCAGAGATCTGATGATTCCTCGATATAAGGTAGGATTGACTGCATCTCCACCTTTCTCAAGATCTGCTAAACACACATTGCTGATGGGGATCCTTAAGCTCTTTGATTTCTCTGGACAATATTTAGCAATGAGATCTCGCGTATATTTCTTTTGATGAATGAATATTCCTTCACTTGATTGGTGAACTTGAAGTCCAAGAAAATAGGACATTCTTCCCATCATACTCATTTGAAAATTACTCATCATTAGCTTTGAGAATTTGTCACAGAGAGCTTGATTCTTTGAGCCAAAGATGATGTCATCGACATAGATTTGTACGAGTAGAATGCTCCCTTCGTCCTTAATTCGAAAGAGTGTTTGATCAATCCTTCCCTTTTTGAAGCCATTGTCGAATAGAAACTTAGATAAAGTTCCATACCAAGCTCGAGGTGCTTGCTTTAGTCCATACAAGGCTTTTCTTAGTTTATAGACCTGATTTCCATTCTCAAAACCTGGAGGCTGCTCAACATAGACTTCTTCCTTGAGTTCGCCATTTAGGAATGCACTTTTAACATCCATTTGCATAACCGAGAATTCATGATGCGCTGCATAAGCAAGAAATAATCTGATTGCTTCCAGTCTTGCTACTGGCGCAATTATCTCATCATAGTCGATGCCTTCACATTGTTTGTACCCTTTGGCTACAAGGCGTGCTTTATTTCTCACCACCAAGCCTGATTCATTCTTCTTGTTTTTGAAAACCCATTTGGTGCCTATTACATTCTGGTGCTGTGGTCTATCCACCAGATCCCATACGTGGTTGCGAGAGAATTCAGCAAGCTCCTCTTGCATAGCGTTTACCCAGTCTGGATCACGTAGTGCATCCTCCACTTTAGTTGGTTCTTCACTTGATAGATAGCATGAAAACATTGCAGATCCTTGTCTGGTCAAGATGGGATCATTGATATCTCCAAGAACATCTTCTAGTGGATGTGCACGCAGCCATGCTGGTCTGATTGGTTCTCCAGCAGTTCTTCTTCTTCTGAGATTATTTGTCTGTTCTGCATTGACCACTTCATGCTCATCATCTTGTGTGTTAGGATTTTGATCTTCAATAGGAGGTGTTTCTTCAGCAGTCCGTCCTTCGGTTATAGGAATATCATGGTCTGGATCTTCTATTCTAGTGGAATTCTCAGCATTAGGTGTCTCAGCATCTGGTATCTCAGCAGCTCCTCTGCTAAGATTTTCAGCAGCATTGACTTCCTCAGTGACGCAGATAGGATTGGAGTTTTCCTCGTCTGAATCATCTAGCAAATTGGAATTATCCTTTTGGGGGTTGGCCTCAGCATGAACGTTAGCATCACTGGCCTGGCCTCCTGGTTTGGTCTGAACAGGATTACGTTCATTCATAGACTTAGTCGGGTCAAATCGTAAGTGTTCATGACAATTCATGATCGATTGACCATTGACATCATTAGTCTCATGATTGTTATCCTTTGTCTCATTGATAGCTCTGCGCACTAAAGTAGATTCATCAAAAATAACATTGCATGTTATTTCCACAATCCCAGTAGTCTTGTTTAACACTCTATATCCTTTGTGGGTGCGGTGACCATATCCGAGAAGTACACCCTCATCCGACTTAGGCAAAAAAGTGTTAAGTTTTGACTTTTCGTTATTATGGATATAACATGTTGCACCAAAAGCACGTAGATAATCAAAATTAGGCTTACGACCGTTATATACTTCATAGGGAGTTTTGTTGAATCGGCCGTTGATAGAGCTCCTGTTCTGCGTGTAGCATGCAGTCATCACTGCTTCGCCCCAATATCTAGCAGGTAAATCAGCATCGGCTAGCATAGATCGCACTGCTTCTTTCAGTGTTCGATTCTTTCTTTCTGCTAGACCGTTCTGCTGTGGGGTCCTAGCAGTGGATCTCTCATGATTTATACCAGCTTCCGCGCAAAAATCCATGAGAATGCCGTTGCAGAATTTTGTTCCATTGTCAGATCGAATCCTTTTTACTGTAAATTCTTTGCTATTTTGCTCCTTGAGGATCAACTCGGGTAGAGTAATCTTGACCTCATCTTTGGTCTTCAGTAAGCAAACCCATGTATACGTGGAATAATCATCAACTATTACAAGGGTATATATTCTTTTACTTACCGAGGGTGGAGTGACAGGTCCGAATAGATCCATGTGCAATAATTCTAGGATTCTGCTTGATGTATTCTTTTCTTGGTTGGAGTGAAATGACGTTTTGGTCTGCTTTCCTTGTTGGCATGCCTTGCAAATGCCTTCCTTACGAAACGTGATGTTTTGAGGTAAACCTGTGACAAGATCATTTCTAGCGATATGGTTGATGGTTTTGAAATTCAAATGATTTAACCTCTTATGCCATAACCAAGTGGTTTCCTCTTTATTTAGTGCTAGAAAGCATGAATGTTGTTGACCACTTTGCCAATCAACCACATAAAGTCCGCCTTTCCGAACTCCTCTAAGCTTTACTTCTCCTGTCATATTGTGAGCTATAGAACATCCTGTATGAATAAAGGATATTGTGTACCCGTTTTCGCATAGTTGACTAATGCTTAGCAGGTTGTGTTTGAGATTGGATACGAGAGCAACATTTACTATTCTTAGTCCATTCCGCTCTATGCATCCTCTGCCAAGTACTCTTCCTTTGCTGTTGTCACCAAACACTACAGATGGACCATACGATTTTTGAATGTCTGAGAACAATTCTTCATCTCCCGTCATATGCGCAGAACAACCACTGTCCAGGATCCACTCATTTAACATGCTTGATGTCTTAGCACTTGAATCCTGTTCCTGCAAGGACAGTTAAGTTGATTTAGGTCCCCGTTTCGAGTCGGGTCCTGGAGGATTAGCTTGAGTCATTGTTTGGAACCCACATTTTGATAATTGTCAAAGACTTTTCTTTGAGATCTATTTTGCTGATTTTTTCAACTTTTTGATGTGCATATGTATGTGGTTGTGCGTTGTGCTCCTTTACCTTCATTGTCCTTTGATGATATATGTATCTGGACTCGGGTCTCACATAGGTGTTTCTCCTAAGTGGTGTGTTGTGATAATATTGGGGTTTCATTGAGCAATTCTTAATGTCTCTTCCCCGAGAAAGGATAGGATTTGGCTTCCTAGCATTTGAACAAGATGCTCAGCCTTTGTCCTTGAGTTTGCTGAAAAGTTTTGCTTATCAGACTTCAAATGTAAGTTTTGATGTTGTTCAGCATCTCTTATGAACCTCTGCTGAAATCTTACATTCTGCTTAACCTTTTGCTGAGGTCTAGCATAGTGCTTGACACCCTGCTTGGATTCAGCAGACTGTTTGATATTCTGCTGAGCAGTCAGACTAGCATTTGAGGATTCAGCAACTAATTTATCCTTCTCTTTAATGTTATCAAAAAAATTTCGGCCAGAGACAAAAATGATATTTTCCTTTTGCCTCGAAGTATTATTTTTTTCATTGCAACTATGCCCAATTCCAGATCGGTCACCGTGACGTCTCTGTCGGCTTATCAGGTTATTCAAAATATCATGACTCGTCATGTATGCACAGACACACTTCTCATTGGCTTTGTTTTTCAACAACGTATTCTCCCTTTCAAGATTCTTTAAACTTTCAAGGAGTTCAGAAGATTCAGTTCTAAGTCTTGATAGTTCCTCACTATCAGACCTTAGTCTTTCGACTTCATTGGTCAGACTTAGGATTTTTTGTTTGAGCTAGGAATTATCTTTCACAATAGCATCTTTCAAGATGTATACCTTAGAAAGTTCTAAAGAGAGTTTAGTAAGATAATCTTCCTCAGAATCTAGGAAGGAATCCTCTGATTCAGATATATGTGCTGAGCATAAAGTATTCGTTATAAGTGTTACCTCCTGATTGTCGACTGCTAGGGCCGATTCAAAGGATTGCTCAGCATCAGCGAGTGGTTCACCATCTTCAACGATTTTTGCCATAAAGACCATTAGGGCTTCTTCTTCCTCATCAGTGGGATAATATTCCTCATTGTTGTCGGGAATATCTGGAACTTCTGTCCTCATTAGCAACGCCTTTGTTACAGCTCGTACTGCTCGTCTTTCAAATCTCTGACGCAGACGTTCTCTTTCCTCAGGACTTACTTTTGGACAATCATGTTTCAAGTGATCAGGAGACTTGCATTCAAAACATGTTCTTATCCTTTTTTCAGTAGGGTGCTGCATCTGTTCTTCCAGCTCGCCGGTTTTCTTATCTTCATCGTTAACTGTAGAAGTTGATGAAGTCTCCTTGGATGATGTAGCAGAAGCAGGTGTGGACTTTTCTTGACTGTAGAAAGGTTTCCTCGGAGATTTCCATTTGTTTCCATCTTTCTTGACAAAGTACGCTACGTCTTCTTGAGTTCCAACGCTTGTGGAATTTGGATGTATAACAGCAGCTTCATTTTTCTTTGACTGTTGAATGATGAATTCATGTGACTTAAGTTGGGAGAAGACTTCAGCGGTCGTCATATTGTTGAGATCTTTCTCACTCATGCTTGTCATCTTGACAAACCAATCACTCCTGGGGTAAAGCTTGGATATAATTTTGTTATTCATTACCCCTTTATCATATGTCTTGCCGACATTTTTGAGTTCTGCGATGATAGTGTTGAACCTTTCTTCCATCTCCTGAATGGTTTCTCCTGGAATCATGGCAAAGGATTCGTACTTGTCCACAGCGACTTGTAGCTTGTTTCGCTTCATCTGTTCCGTTTTCTGAGAGACTTCGCACACATAATCCCACATCTCCTTTGCGGTGTCATAATCTAGAGCTTTGTTGGACATTAAGGGGGGGTAGACATTCCATAATTAGCTTCATGGCGATAAACTCCAGCTGGCCTCTCTTTTTGTCTTCAAGAGTCCATTCCTCGTAAGGTTTACTCACCATCTCAGGTCTGGGTTGACCACCAGCGGGTCCAGGGGGTGCAGTGTTGACCTTAATGATTTCAATAGGTCCAATCGTTAGGATGTCCCTCATCTCTGGATGTATGCTCTGCAGCTGGATCATGGCCTTCTTTTTCCAAGTTTCAAATCCATCCTTGTTGTACTTCGGGAGAGCGTGATTAGACATCGTCGTTACCTGAGCTATGTACAATGCCAATACAAGAGATGCAAGGAAAGACTAGGATCTAGGTCCTAAGCAACTCAGAAGCAGTCGGTTTTTCAACCTCCCGCTCTGATACCACTTGTTGGTCCCTTATGATCAGAGTCGTCGCGGTTACAATCAAGTACACACACGAAGTGCAGCGGAATAGATTACGTTTTCTTGTATTTAAATTATTCTCAACTTTTTTTTTCGTTAAGGTTTTCTTAGGTTACCTTTTCAGTTATACACTAGTAATGTGGTTAGTAGGTTTTAAAACATAATAGCTCGAAAAGCAGTAACAACAAGATAACACACAATTTATAGTGGTTCGATCAAATGATCTACGTCCACTCCTTAGCCGAATCGCTAAGAATTTTACTAGAAAGTATACGTTGTACAAAGAGTTGCCTTTCCTGTTAAGCAATCAGCCTTTTGAAGATCTGTCTGCTTTACGGCTATCTTCCGATACCCCGAACCTTCCTGGTGTAGCTCCGGCTGAGTCAAGGGCCTTAAAACTCGCTTTCACCACTTACTTTGGAGGAGTTTAGAGTTCCCTCCAAACTATCGTGTGTGCTCGGCTTCAATGCCCGCCTTAATCAATTTCTTCACAAGAAATTGACTGCTGGATGCTTTCCTTAAAAGGAAAGTGATCCCAATGATTGAAGATTCTTGAACCAGTTCAAGAATCACTCAGACGAATGTCAGACGTAGTGAGACACTCGGAATGTTGAAGGCCTTTGAATATCTCTGGATTGTACCTTTCAACTGGACTGCTCTCTTGCCTTTTTGCTTTTTGGTTTCTTTCGTATATTGAATTTTCTGGTTAGAGAGTGAGCAGCTACTTCATTTTCTTTTGACTTCCCTTTTATAGTTATGATCTTGAAGTTTGAGTCGACAGATCCGTTTAGACTCAACG
>JAPKLW010000088.1:308565-338060 GCA_026898455.1 Plectranthus barbatus
TGATTTGCTAGCATCTTCAGCAGTCAAGGATGTGTTTGTCGAATGCTGATCTTCTTAGCATTCTTAATTCGGGCAGCCTTCAACATTGTTCGATATTTGCTGAGATATTTCAATTGGCCTATTCTATTACAACACGATGTTTTAACCTATACAGGACATTACATCAGTTGCTAAGCTATGCTAAGGTTCAGCAATGATCGACCGTCTACTAAGGTTTGATCCAACAAAACCTTTTACAATAATATCCTAAGGGTAATTAACAAGTATTTTCCCAACAACAGTCATTATGGAAAACACCCTCATACTGATTTCTCTTTATCAGTATGGAAATCCCATGAACTGACTTATCCTTAGTCAGTTCGGGAAAGCCCTCATACTGACTTCTCCTTATCAGTATGGATGGACCTTAAACTGAGTGCTCCAACACAGTATTAGGTTAAGACTAGGCGTGATGATAGTCAGTTCTCGAGCATTCTCCTTTGGAGGTCTTCAACCTAAGTTCTATTACAAATCAATTCGATCCTATATAAGGATTACAGTTTAGAACTCTAGAAACTAGAAAAACAGACTAAGATGGCTTACAAGTTTTGACCCACCAAAACAATAAAAAGTAAAGAAGGAATTCTAAGAAAAATAATCCTAACACATCGGCAATCTTATGATCGGTAGGAACAAAGGCCGTAAAAAGATTACCAGATTGAAACAATTCACGCACAAAATGATAGTAGATGTCGATGTGTTTCGCACGCTTGTGGGCAACATGATTCTGAGTTAAGAAAATAGAGCTTTTGTGAACTCCTGGAAGACAAGGAGTATAGATTAGATCCAACAGTAGTCAGCTAAATGAAGATGAAGACCAGAAGCAGCCTAGTGTAGACTTGTAATAGTTCTGTATAGGTTTCTTTTAGTTAGTTTATCCATGTACTTGTAATGAAAAATATTAAAGGAAAAACTGACTTGTTGATGACAATAACATTGTGTCCAACAAAGGTCTTTGTTCTTCACATGTTGAATTCACAGACACTAGTGTAATCAGCATGCTTCTGACTCTCACATACTTAAGATTTAATTGCTCTAAAATTACTTGAAAAATTAATCGAGCAATATCTCTCTAAAATTATAAGGAGAAGATATTAAGTCGAAAGCTGAGTTTGGGGGGAATCTTTCTGAGTTTATTAGACTGAATGTCAAACATGTAAAAACTCTAAAGTTTTACACTCCTCAAAAGCTTAGTTTAGAGATGGCTTTGATCACATCAAAAAGGGGGAAATGTTAGGAACTTTGTTAGAAACTTCCTTCCTTTTATCTTATGTTTCGGTGGGTCAAAGGCTGTGAAAGCCATCTTAGTCAGTTTTTCAGCTTAAAATTCGATTTTGTAATCCATGTATAGAATTAATTGAGTTGTAATAGAACTTATGTTAGGAATATTGATATATATCCTAAACCCTCTTTGTTGTTAGATCTTGTATTCATATGTTTTGGTGCATCAAAGCTCTAGCAACTCTGTATCGAGTCAAATGTAAAAGTCATGTATAGGAAATATATACTCTTGTTGTAATAGATCTAAAAAAGAAGAAGAATCAAGAATGCGGAAGGAATTAGCAGACTTGATGATTGCTGAAGAGTGTTGAAGATAGCAAGGCTAACAATACGAAAGAATGCTACAAGAATGCTGAAGAAGTAACTCCAGCAAAATGCTACAAGATCTTAACACAGACTGCTAAGATATCAGCCATATGCAAACAGCCAGCAAATGACCATCAGCAATCAAGAAAGACATTGAATTCGTAAATCAGAAGGATCCAAATCACAAGGAAACCCGACAAATCAGATGATAGAACAATTATTAGACAAAAGGAAACTAAAAGATGCGTTCTGACAAAGATGGCCACAGATAGAAGCTATGCCAATCAGAGACGAGAGGATTTGAAGAGTCTCTGACTACTGCAGAAAAAGGAAGAACGCAGATAGCCGAGCAAAGCCTTTGAGACTAACGGATAAGATACAAACATTCATTTGAATCTTCACATATAAATAGGTGTCATCCTAATCTGATTCAAAGGTTCACAAATTTCTACTTACAGAGATAACAAGAGGAGATCTAAATCACTCTCTACATTACGCGAACTCATCCGAGCTAGTGCTTGATTGTAGCTTTCCCACAAAGCTATTATACCTGAAGCTCGAGACCTGCAAAGTTAATCTTCCAAGGTTATTTTGGGATTTGTTCTACTCTGGAAAGAATTAAGCAGTCATGATTGCTCTGCAAGTGTGATTCTTACGGGCATCACCAACACAAGGATAGGTTCTGGGAAGAACTATAAAACTCCCAAAAGTCGACGTCCAAGGAGAAGGGAAGTTTGTCCTCACTCTACGGAGCGACACCGATTGAAGATTGGAGATTGAGGTGCTTGAAGGTGCACGCTGACCAGACGGAGGAGCTGTTCAACGTTAAAGATCAAGCCTGACCTTGTACTCATTCTTTTAGTGATTTTTCAGTCATAGGACTGAAGAGTGGACGTAGAATAGTTGTTCGAACCACTATAAAATCTTTGTGTCCTTACTGCTTTATTTCGTTACTGCGCATGCGTGTATTTGATACTCAACACATCAAGTGTTGTAGTTTAAACTGCAAATTAACTAAACGAAGATTCAAGCTAAAACACATTTGATAAACAATTGCTAAGTCGAGACCTTAGCAAGATACGTGCAAGATTGATTTAATACTTCCACTGCATACAAAACACTCTGATCGGGGACCAACATGTGGTATCAGAGCAGTTGGTCTTTACAGACTAGCTGCTTCTGAGTCGCTTAGGACCAAATCCAGATTTTCCTTGCATATCTCTGTTTAGCTCAGGTTCAAAGAAATGGCGAACAACGTGAAGCTTGCAAAGTTCACTCCAAAATCCTACTCTACCTAGAGAAAGAGGTCGTTGATCACACTGATGAACGTGCATCCCGAGATGAGACAAGTGATCGAAAAAAGACTAATTAAGATCCAAAAGGTAAAGACAAGGGTTGGAGAAGACGTTGAAGGACCAGACAAAATGGTGGGCAAGCTGTTTGAAGAATGGACTCAAAAAGAACAAGCATGTGACCAACTAAATTACGTAGCCATGGATTTAATTTTAGGTGCCTTGTCACCGATTCTAATGGCAGAAGCGTTGGAGTACGATAATGGCAAAGAAATGTGGGATTTTCTTGGCACTCTATGTACAGAAACCGATCAGATGAAGAGAAATAAGCTACAACAATGGGTAGATAGGTATGAATCTTTTCGATTAATTCCACGTGAAACCATCAAGGACATGGAGGCCAGATTCAACAACATTGTAGCTGATTTAAAGAAACTGGGAAGAACGTACGAGCTTCCCAACATGAACACAAAGATTCTCTCAAGACTGCCAAAGGAGAATTGGTTTGTCAAAGTAACCAGTCTGAAGGAGAAAGATCTGTCAGCAATCAACACCAAAGAAGTATTTGCTCAACTGAAGGCCCATGAATGGGACATCACGCAGATCAACAAAAATGAAGTTGTTCGTGCTGCAGTAACCACTGAGGAACCAGTCGACGATGTTACATTCTTTGTGAAGAAAGACGGACAGAAGTGGAAAACAAAGAAACCATTCCATTCAGATCGACCAGCTCAGTCGAGTTCAACAAAGGAGATTCCTTCCACCAGCGAATCTCAATTCAAAGAAGCAGAATGCTCAGTTAGCGAACTGGAAGAACAAATGAAAAGATTGCAGAAGCTGCTGCTGAAAGCCAAAGGGAAAAAGGAAGAACTTCGACAAAGTCAACCAGCAGACAACAGAAATGTCAAGAAAGCGCCAAGAACATGCTATGAATGCAATTCCCTAGATCACCTGAAGTTCGAGTGTCGTTGAGTAGATTTAGAGGAAAGGGAAAGATTGAAAAAGTTGTTCTAAAGGCGAGCGTCAAAAGCTGTAACTAAAGCATTGTTGACAAAAAAAGAAATACTAGACATCCCGGATCATGACAACGGAAACTATTCATCAGAAGATGATGAGGACGTTCTCATGGTATTCATGGCCGATATCAATGGAGAGCAGACAGGAGAATCAGATCTAGCTGTTACACAAAACCAGGTAACAACTTCTATTCTATCTACTGCCTACTTCTGATAATATGCATGATACAACTGATTCATATTACTCGGAATCAGATGAGATAACTGTAGAATTTCTTCAAAAAGAGTTTTCAAAAGTTCATGCATTAAAGGATATACTAGTAAAAGAGAATTCCTCGCTGAAGTCTCAACTTTCCATTTTGACCAGTGAGATTGAAAAATCTGACAAATGAAAAGTTAAGTATTCTAAAACAGGACAATGAAACTTTGAAAAACAAAAACTCCGTGCAAAATATCTGTCATTGTAAATTTTCAAAAAGCACGAGATATTTGCATGAAATTCTAAGTGTCCAAAGAAGTTCGAAGAACTTCGCTGGAATAGGATTTGATGAACAAAAATCATGTGTTGCTGAATCAAGTAAGACACATAAAATTATCTTTGTCCCAGTAACTGGGAAGATTTAGCAATCAGCTATAAAAAAAAGACAAGAGGGAAAACACTAAATAAGCAAATCCTGCTCAGCAGAAATATTGGCAGACTAACATCCCTCAGCTGACTGCTCAGCAAAGACTTAACTACAAGTCTGCTGATAAAAGACCAGCAAAGTCTGAGTATGTAACCCAGCAGATCGTTCCATCTGCTAGGAAGGTTCATACAAATTCTAGCAAGGTTAAGCAATCTGCTGAGATCGCAAGGAAGCCAGCATACACATCAAGTAGCAGGAACAACTACTTGAGGCCAGCATCTAAACAAAAACATTTCCAAAAGACAGTGATGGCTCAACACACTACTACACTTTCCTATGCTAATTCAAAATATTACTCCAGTAGGAACGGAAGGGTAGTGAAACATGATGACAAACAAAATATCAAAATCACGAAGGTCTTAATTCCCAAAGGAATAATCCAGAAAACTAATCCTGCAGGACCCGTAATTGATCGAGTACCAAAAATATAACTTTTTTGTTTTGCAGGAACAGGGTTCAGGAAGAAGAACCTTAAGAAAGTTAAAAGATTGGATCCTAGACAACGGATGCTCAGGTCACATGACTAGAGATGAAGAGATCTTCACGGAACTTCAAAAATTCAGAGGACCTTCAGTCTCATTTGGTGAAAACTCAAAGGATAGAGTGATCGGAAGAGGGTGCATCAAGCAGAATGGAATGCAAATAATCAACGTGGCCCTTGTTGATAGTCTCAAGCATAATCTACTGAGCATCAGCCAACTAAGTGAAAATGGATATATTGTTTCCTTCTGTGATGTAGGTTGTGATATTGCTGATAGGACCACCAGTGTCATAAAGCTTAGAGGAATCAAAAAAGGAGGACACTATATTGTAGATTGGGAAAGTGGCCAACAAGCATGATTCTTCATTACATTCAGCAAGGAAGAAACAAACTGGCTATGGCACAAAAGGCTAATGCATCTAAACTTTAAAACTATCAATTATATTACCAAAAATAACATGTTACAATACTACCCAGAGAAACCGTCAAGAAGGAAGGAGTATGCAGAGCTTGTCAAGAAGGAAAACAAGTCAAAGTGTCCCTCAGATCCAATCTGGAAAAGGCCACGTCAAACAAAATCCTTGAGCTGCTGCACATGGATTTATTCGGCCCAGTAACTCCACCCACTGTAGGTAACAAACAATACACCTTGGTTGTTATTGATGATTACTCCACGTACACATGGGTGAGACTACTCAAAAGCAAGGATGAAGTGAAGATCGTTCTACCGGAGTTGATACTTCGAGTACAAAATGACAAAGCACTCACCGTGAAAATAGGGGTGGGAATAGGCCGGGCTACCCGACAGGGGCCTACGGCCTAGCCTACCACAAGCCAGGCCAGGCCAGGCAAATTTCGTAAATAGGTCAGGCTTAGGCTATTTAAAAAGCCTATTTAGCTAAGCAGGCCCGGGCACAGGCTCGAAAATAGGCCTACTAAGCCTAATAGGTCGGCCTATGAAAATAATCATATATTATAAAATCAATTAAATATATTTATTATCTAGAATTAAAAATTTATTTATGATTTATGAATAATAAAATAAGTTAAATAAATCATTTGTTACTAAATAATATATTTATCTAATTTATTAAATGTATTTGCTATTGAAATAACATAATATATTTATAACTTAAAAATAAAATATACATTATAAATTTTAAGTAGGCTTTCATAGGCTTTATACAGGCGAAAGATCAGGCCTATTTCATTAAAAAGGTCAGGCTTAGGCCTACAAAAAGGCCTACTATAGATAACAGGTCAGGCTCAGGCCTCTATAAATTATAGCAGGCCCAGGCCTTCGGGATCAAAGCCCAGCCTATTCCCACCCCTACGTGAAAAGAATAAGATCTGACAATGGTACATAATTTTGTAACGGAACTTTGATGGACTTCTGCGCCGATGCTGGGATAGGACATGAAAGGTCCACTGCAAGAACACCTCAACAAAAAGAAATACAGGACTCTCAAAGAGGTTGTGCAAACAATGCTTGCAGATACAAATCTGAGCCAAAGTTATTGGGAAGAAGTTGCAATGAATGATTGCTACACATAGAATCGAAGTGGATTGAATCTTCGCTTCAATAAGACTCCCTACAAAATATATCAGGGTCGTAAGCCTTCCTTAGCTCATCTTCGTGCTTTTGGTTCTCCATGTTATGTCCATAATAATGGGAAGTCGAAGTTAAGTACTTTTTCTCCCAGAGCTGATGGAGAAGTGTTCCTAGGATATGGACATCCATCTCACAAGGGATATAGAGTGCTTAATAAGACAACCAAACTTGTAGAAATAACATGCAATGTTATTTTTTATGAAGCTACTTTAGTGTGCATGACCATGTGAAGTCAAGGTGATGAGTCTCATGAAACCAATGATGTCAATGGACCTTCGGGCTCGAATACTTTCGAAGCTGAATCGATTGATCCGACTAGGTTAATGAGTGAATCATCATCACTACCGAAGATCTTGACTGATTAGCAGACAATCAGGATGGTCGGTGATGCAAATGGTAATACTGAGGCCACCATAAATTCTCTAAAAAGACGCACATGTCAAGGTGGAACTCAATATGAGAATGATCTTCAGCAAGATAAAAAGGCTGTCGAGAATCCCCAAAATGGCGAGAGAATTACTAAAGACAACTCTGCTGAGGTCAACCAGGAGCAGACTGCTTAAGTTAGAAGTACTATATCAGCAAATCAGAATTCAGCAGACGATATGCCAAAAGATAGTCATTCAGCAGAAGACACTCCAAGAAGTGTAGCAGACAACTTGGAAAATCTACAACTTGTTGATGTACCGATCTCAGAAGAACCTATCGGAACGTCCAGCAGTCAAGCCATTCCAGTAGAAGAGCTACAAAGACCAAAATGGCTACTTCGAGATAATCCTATAGAGGCAATCCTAGGAGATCTTATAGATCCAATCCGAACCAGACACAGTGCCATGTTATCCTGCTTCATATCTCAAGAGGAGCCGACCAAAGTGGAAGATGCACTTAAATCAGCTAATTGGATCAACACGATGCAGGAAGAATGATTAGAATTTACAAGAATCAGGTATGGGAACTCGTCGATCGCCCAACTCACCAGTCAGTAATAGAAACCAAGTGGGTATTCAAGAACAAGCATTACGAAATGGACTCGTCGTTCGCAACAAAGCAAGACTCGTCGCAAAAGGATATGCACAGTGCGAGGAATAGATTTTGATGAAACATTTGCTCCAGTTGCTTGTTTGGATGCAATCAGATTATTCCTAGCATATGCCGCTCACTATGGATTTATTGTCTTTTAGATAGACGTCAAAAGCGCATTTCTGAATGGTGAATTAAAGGAGAAAGTCTACGTGGAGCAACCTCCAGGAATTAAATGCGGAAAAAAGGTATACAGACTAAGGAAAGCTTTGTGCGGTCTAAAGAAAGCCCCAAGAGATTTATACTTAACATTATCACAGTTTCTGCTGAAGAATGGATTTAGAATAGGGAAGATCGAAAAAACACTCTTCTTGATCAAGGATGCTGAAGACATACTGCTCGTCCAAATCTACATGGATGATATCATATTTGGATCAAGAAATCTAACCCTATGTGAAAAGTTTGCTAGACTTATGCAGACAAATTTCCAGATGAGTATGATGGGAAAAATGTCATACTTCTTAGGTCTGCAAGTTCAGCAATCCAGCGATGGGATCTTCATACACCAGAAGAAGTATACCAAGGATCTCAGCAACAAATTATGTCTAGAAAAGACAAAGACACTGCGGATTCCAATGAGCATTGCTTGCCAAATCTCAATGGATGAAGAAGGTGAATCCATGGATCCCACATCATACATAGGTATTATTCGTTCTCTATTATATCTAACGGCTAGCATGCCAGAAATTTCATGTACGATTCGAGTCTACGGCCAACAACATGAGTTGTTATTTAATTCGCAAGAACGTTCTTAGGATATCAAGAAAAAATTCAATTAAATAAATCATGCCACCCTATTCATTCTTCTACAAAAATTAATTGCATAGGGTGGATTCAAGAGAATACCTGATCTTCAATCGTTTGATCTACAGATCTAGATCGGAGGATGAACGATGAAGTTAAATCTGAAGGGGAATGGAACGCTGCTTGGATTGTGTTCCTACAGATTTGATCTTCTGATTTGTTCCCTTGCTCCTTGGAAATCTGGTGAGGATTATCTACCAAGTTGAATCAGGAAGCCGGAGGATTCGATCAGAAAAATCCTTCCCCTGAAGCGCCGCCGATCTCTCTCTCTCTTAATAAAATATTCTGATTGAATTTTATACTGTGTTGTCTCTTCTGACCTAGAGAGAAATCCTTTATATAGTGTTAGGGTTTATAGAAACCCTAACCCTAATGGGCTTGAGTAGTGTGTGGGCCAGACCAGGGATGAAATGCAAATAATAAAGTGGGCCCTCTTTATTAATTAATCATTCCTTGTTCAACCCAGAACATAATTAATTAATAAAACATTGTTTTAACCTTCACCACGGTAACAATGCTGACTCGCCCTTTATTACCACGTTGTTAGGAATAGGTTGCATTAAACTAACATGATCCATATATTTAAGGTTTTAGACATTCATTAATTAATTTGGCTTATGACAATCAACCACAATTAATTAATATCTTATTTCCTGATTAATACCACTCACTCCTTTTCTCTTATGCTTGAACAAATCATTCAGCATGTAGGACTTAGCATAAAGAACCTTGTGAGCTCATCAGGGAATGTCACCATCCTGAAACGGATATACTTACCTATACATCCAGCCTAAGCAGACCCCACACAAATTGCCAACACCCAAAATGCAGATATTAGAGTACATTTAAGACTCGCCATCCTAGCAAATCAAAGTGTGGTCAATCCGTGTGTGCCTCTTATCCTTCAGTAAGGTTTAAGATCAAAGGAAGTATGTTAGGGATCTGGCTCATTCATATGTCGATGAGAATGGCACATCCCACTGTTGATCCCATTAATACATAAACATGTACCGACACATCAAGTAGCTAGGATAAGCCCACTTGTGAACCGATGTGCCGCAGCTTAAACCAACAGCCTATCCAGGGACTGTTTCAGCTGTGATACTGTTTATACCTCGCTAGGTCAAACGAACCATATGATCCTCCGTGATCTCCTACACACCATATGGTCATCTCTATCTACGAGATAAAAGGATGCTATAGTTCGTCGTATGTTCACATTTATCAGATAGCGAGATTTGTTGATGCAACACATAAATGAAGGCCAGTATACAAAACACTTAATCATTTATGCTTTCAGTATACAATCCCAACAATCTCCCACTTATACTCAAAAGCATAATACCATTACTTTTACAGAGTATTTAGTGTGTCTATACAATCTAGCTATTACAAAAGGGACATGAGATGTCCAACCTCAGATCTTCAGTCCAAGAGCACAAACGTGTTCCTCATAGATCTTTTGAGGTAAGCCCTTTGTAAATGGATCAGCTAGATTCTCTTTCGTATCTATCTTTTAGACTAGGACATCGCCTCTTGCCACGATCTCTCGTATGATGTGGTACTTCCTCTCAATGTGTTTTGAGGCCTTGTGAGTTCTGGGTTCCTTTGAGTTTGCCACTGCACCAGCATTATCACAGTATACTGTGATTGCTTTAGGCAAGCTTAGAACAATATCCAACTCCAGGAGGAGGTTTCGGAACCATACAACTTCCTTTGCTGCCTCTGAAGTTGTATTCAGCTTCCATGGTGGAGTCTGCAATGCATTTCTGGTTCGCACTCCTCCAAGACACAGCTCCTCCTCCCAAGGTAAACACATATCCAGAGGTCGATCTCTTCTCATCTTGATCCGCCTGGATATCCGAATCCGTGTACCCAACAGGACACAAGTTCTCACTCAGATATACAAGACATAAGTCTCGTGTTTTCCTCAGATATTTGAGAATGTGTTTTACCGCATTCCAATGCGCCTACCCAGGATTGGACTGATATATTGCCGCCATACCAACAGCATAGCAGATATCTGGCCTCGTACAAAGCATAGCATACATGAGACTTCCCACTGCCAAAGCATGTGGTACTTTAGACATCTCATTCTTCTCCTTCTCTGTCACAGGACACTGTGATTTTGAAAGATGAATTCCATGACGATAAGGTAAAAGACCTCTCTTAGAATTTTCCATGCTAAAACGAGCCAACACAGTATCAATGTAAGCACCCTAGGATAAGCTCAACATCCTTTTCCTACGATCACGTAGGACTTTGATCCCAAGGATGTAACCAGCATTACCCAGATCTTTCATCTGAAACTGCTCGGATAACCAACTTTTTATGCCTGATAACACCTCCACATTGTCTCCAAATAGGAGAATGTCATCTACATAAAGTGCAACAAAGACCACACTCCCACTGACACATAAACGGTACACACAACTTTCGTTTTTGCATTGTGCAAATCATAGGATTTGATCACATCATCAAAACGCTTGTTTCATGACCTTGAAGCTTGCTTAAGTCCATACAAGGACTTCTTAAGCTTCCAGACAAGATGCTCTTGATCATCCTGCACATATCCTTCTGGTTGTTGCATGTAGATGTCACGACCTTCCTCAAGGTACCCGTTCAAGAACGTAGTTTTGCCATCCATCTGCCAGATCTCAAGATCCATATGTGCTGCTATGGATAGAAGTATCCGAATGGATTTTAACATACCAACTGGTGAGAAGGTTTCATCATAGTCAATACCTTCCTTTTGACTATAACATTTCGCCACCATCCTGGCCTTAAACGCTGTTATGTTACCACTCGAATCCTTCTTTCTCTTGTATACCCACTTACTGCCTATGGCCCTAAAACCTTCTGGCAGCAAGGATTTCTGGTACACATCCATCGCTGTAATCGATTCTATTTCAGAATCCATGGCCTTTCGCCATTGATCAGCATCCTTGTCACTCATAGCTTCGTCGTATGTCCATGGGTCGGTATCATTTAGTCCGTTTTCAGGGATTAAGTCAGAACACTCTCCCACAAACATGTACTGTTCAGATTGCCGAGACAACCTCCCACTACGACGAGGCCCCTTCAAAGTGTCTGTGTTTGGTGCATTCACTTGTGATTCACCATCTTGCACAGGCGGCCGTGCACCTGGTTCCATACCCAATTCAGATATGCTCAGGTTGCCACGGGGTTCTCCTGATGGATTTAAATTGTTCTCTTCAATTTCTTAAAGTACAATCTCGCTCTTGGTTTTGTGGTTTCTTATAAATTCATGTTCCAGAAATCTTGTGTTGGTACTCACAACAACTTTCTGATCTTCTGGATCATAAAAGAAACCACCCTTTGTTTGCCTGGGATAGCCCACAAACAGCATTAACTTAGACCTGTCTTCCAACTTATCAGCATCCTTATTTAGCACGTGTGCTGGACAACCCCACACTCTCAGCTTGGACAAATTGGGCTTATGTCCATACCAGAGTTCAATTGGAGTTTAAGGAACTGATCTGGAAGGAACTAAGTTAAGTAAGTACGTTGTTGTTTCTAGTGCATGTCCCCAAAAGGAAATTGGTAAGCTGGCATAGCTCATCATCGATCTAACCATTTCCAACAGAGTTCTGTTTCTTCTCTCTGCTACACCATTCTGCTGAGGGGTGGCAGGTGCAGTCCACTGGGAGGTAATCCCTTGATCTGCCAGATACTGCAGAAACTCATTGCTGAGATATTCTCCACCACGATCAGATCGTAGCACCTTAATGGTCTTGTTTAACTTCTTCTCTACCTCAGTCTTAAACTCCTTAAATTTCTCAAGGCATTCAGACTTATAGTGAAGTAGATAAACATATCCATATCAGGAGTAGTCATCTATAAAGGTGACAAAGTATTTGTGCCCACCACGGGCTTGTGTTGACATAGGTCCACAGAGATCAGAGTGAATGAGGCCCAACAAATCATTTGCTCGAGACTCAGTTGCCTTAAAGGGCCTGGTTGTCATCTTCCCCTCTATACAAGATTCACAAACTCTATGTGGAATACCTGGATTGGATCCATAATTCCACAATCAACGAGTTTCTTGATCCTTTTAAGATTGATGTGACCGCGTCTCAAGTGCCAAAGATATGTTATATCCTCACTTTGAGAGAATTTTCTTTTCCGTTGGTTAGACAAATTATATGCCTCTGTAACTGTTGGTTTGTTTGAACAAGTAATAACATAAAGAGAATCTTTCAGTAACCCACGACAGATAACAATGTTATTTCACATTATAGAAACAACAGAAAATCTATCATCAATAAGTTTGGAAACTGAAATCAAGTTTCGCCGAAAAGACGGCACAAACAAAACATCTCTTAGTGTCAAAACATTATTCCCAAAACATAAAGTAACATCTCCAACTGCTGCAGCAGAGACTCTAGCAGCATTTCCCATGGAGATGGTAACCTCGACAACTTCAAGCTCTCTAGTCAGCTCGAACCCCTGCATAGAGTAACAAACATGATAAGTAGCTCTAGTATCCAGTATCCACGAATGGATAGAAATTGATGCTAAACATGTTTCAATAACTAGTGTAGAAGATGACGTACCTTGTCTATTGGTGACAAACACCGGACAATTTACTTTACAGTGACCCTTCCTTTTGCATGCTGAACACAACTTTCTTTTGTAAACATTGCCTCCAAATCTTTCTATAGAACCATCACTAGTCGAATTCTTCATGCTTACATCCTCTACACTCGGAAGTGGAAAGTGATAGTCAAGCACAACAGCAGACAAGGAGTCATTGATCTGTTGAGCAGCCTCCAAGAAACTGATCAACTGATCCAGAGTGAACACCTTGTCTTCGACTATGGAAGTGAAGTCATAGTAAGATTCTGGAAGGGAGTCGTATATGACATCAGTGAATAACTGATCATTCATATTTCCACCGTTTAAGATATAGAATCTTCTGAGGTGATCCATGTGCAGCACATGTTCCCTAACATTACCACCCTGTGCCAGCTTATAGTTCACAATTCTCATTATGAACTCGGCACTGGCAGTCTGTCCAAGCCTACCATAAGTCGTAATCAGGTCTCTCCAAATCTCATCAGCGTCAGTACAATACTGATACTTGAGCTGGAGCTCATCAATCATGGATGACCTGAGCATTGATAATAACTTATCGTTGTTCGTCATCCATTTTTCAAAAGAGCTCCTAGAGGAATCTGAGGACTCAATGAAAGGTACAGCTGGACGAGGCACAAGTAACACAAACACAGTCTGTGTAGCAAACATGCATCGCTCCATGAGCCATTTCCATTCCAGGAAATTAGAACCTTTCAAGGGATTTTGTGCCAAAATACGAATAATGATAGACATATCTGAAAATGAATAAATAAATTAAGAACATACAACAGAACAATTGAAACAAATATGCATAGTAACCTTTAGATAAAAACAATACAATTTGTTTCCTCCAATTGCCCAAGCGAATTCACTGCAAGCTACTCGAGTAGACCGTTTACGATGAACGCTCAACCAGATCAAATGATCCTTTAATTTCTTAACATGTTAGGTATCTAATGACAAAAGAAATTAATATTGGAGATCCCAAGACCATGTTCACCTATCCGGAGCAGGGACATCATTCATGAGTTATACTCCAGGCAACATCTAAGCCAAAATAACCACAATCCTAACTCCAAATGTAAAAAGGGCGATTTAGCATACGTACTAGACCCATACTGCATGCCCTTAACATTCTTAGTTATCCCACTTAGATTAATCTTAGAGACCAGTGAAAGTTGTCTCAATGCAAGCTACCCGAGTAGACCGTTTGCTTAGAGGCTCCCACTTCTCATCTTAAAATAAGTGTTTTATTTTGGAAACCCCATCGCATTGGAACTTGTGAGGGACCCCTAACGTAAGCTACCCGAGTAGACCGTTTACGCTTCGAGATACCCCACTACCAATGACAAGTCGTATTTGTGAAGGTCTAATGATCTTGGTTAGAAAAGAATTAAAATCCAGCTTAGTATTTTTAATTCTAAAGGTTTCATGCGCACACATTATTTTATGTTGCCATAAATTACGTCACAATTAAAATTTCATCATAAATTAATATGAATCCTGGAATTTATAGACAAAATTTAAAACATAAAATAAATCACATAAGACATGCTCAAAAATTTAAATATTTGCAACATGCTTATTAAAGTAAATAACTAAAGCAAATAGGCATGCTTTCCTATTATTTACTAGTGTGCACCTAATAAATCACATCATACGAGAAATAATTAAATAAGCAAATAAAATTTCTCGTGGCCCCTCAGATGTGATTACAACTGAAAAATAAATTAAATCTAACTATTACAAGATTTAATTTGACTACAAATCTTCAAGTTGGGCTCCCACTCTTTAATCTGAATCTTCAAGTTAGGGTTTCAGAAACTCAGGCAGTCGTCGGGTCATCGGGCCCATATCAAACCGTAGCATCAAACTAGGGTTTCGGCCGCTTCCCTTCAACCCACCGTAGCATCAAACTAGGGTTTCGGCCGCTTCCCTTCAACCCACCGCCGCCGTTGACATGCAGCCGCCGCTGACATGCAGCCGCCGCTTGCAGCTGGCTCGCATCGGAACGAGCTCGTTGCCATCCCAGCCGCTCGCTGCCATCGTCACCGGTCGCCCATGCAGCGAGGAGGCCGGCCGAGCAGACGCGACACGTGCAGGGCGCGGCCCAGCCGCACACTGCGCAAGCCTAGGGTTGTAGGCGCACGCCGCCGCTACCCACATCGCCGCTGCCGCCGTCTGCTGCCCGCCTCCGCCTGCTGCACAGCCCCGATGGCCGGCTGCCACCTGCGGCATGGCTGAACACGCGCGAGCGCGGAGAAGAATTTGGCCCAGTCACGCACGGCCAAACTCTAGGGTTTGCCGTACGCTGCCGCCGTCATCGACGTCCACCTGTCGTGTTCTTCATTTTACAATAATTAATTTCATAGGGTGGATTCAAGAGAATACCTGATCTTCAATCGTTTGATCTACGGATCTAGATCGGAGGATGAACGATGGAGTTAAATCCGAAGCAGAATGGAACGTTGCTTGGATCATGTTCCTTTAGATTTGATCTTCTGATCTGTTCCCTTGCTCTTTGGAAATCTGGTGAGGATTATCTACCAAGTTGAATCAGGAAGCCAAAGGATTCGATCAAAAAAATCCTCCCCCTTAAGCGCCTCGAATCTCTCTCTCTCTTAATACAATATTCTGATTGAATTGTATATTGTGTTGTCTCTTCTGACCTAGAGAAAAATCCTTTATATAGTGTTAGGGTTTTAAGAAACCCTAACCCAAATGGGCTTGAGCAGTGTGTGGGTCAGACCAGGGATCAAATGCAAATAATAAAGTGGGCCCTCTTTATTAATTAATCATTCCTTGTTCAACCCAGAACCTAATTAATTAATAAAACATTGTTTTAACCTTCACCACGGTAACAATGTTGACTCACCCCTTTATTACCACGTTATTAGGAACGGGTTGCATTAAACTAACATGATCCACATATTTAAGGTTTTAGACATTCATTAATTAATTTGGCTTATGACATTCAACCACAATTAATTAATATCTTATTTCCTGATTAATACCACTCACTCCTTTTCTCTTATGCTTGAACAAATCATTCACCCTGCAGGACTTAGCATAAAGAACCTTGTGAGCTCATCAGGGAATGTCACATACTGAAATGGATATGCTTACCTATACATCCAACCTAAGCAGACCCCACACAAATTGCCAACACCCAAAATGCAGATATTAGAGTACATTTAAGACTCGCCATCCTAGCAAATCAAAGTGTGGTCAATCCGTGTGTGCCTATTATCCTTCAGTAAGGTTTAAGATCATAGGAAGTATGTTAGGGATCTAGCTCATTCATATGTCAATGAGAATGGCACATCCCACTGTTGATCCCATCAATACATAAACATGTACCGACACATCAAGTAGCTAGGATAAGCCCACTTGTGAACCGATGTGCCACAGCTTAAACCAACAGCCTATCCAGGGACTGTTTCAGCTGTGATACTGTTTATACCTCGCTAGGTCAAACGAACCATATGATCCTCTGTGATCTCCTACACACCATATGGTCATCCCTATCTACGAGATAAAATGATATTATAGTTCGTCGTATGTTCACATTTATCAGATAGCGAGAATTGTTGATGCAACACATAAATGAAGGCCAGTATACAAAACACTTAATCATTTATGCTTTCAGTATACAATCCCAACATTTCATATGTTGTAGGAGTGTGTGCGAGATATCAAGCAAATCCAAAGAAGTCGCACATGGAGTACGCAAGAATGATTGTCAGATATCTGAAAGGAACAGAATTGTTAGGAATTTGGTACCCCAGAGCAGATGATCTCACACTCGTTGGATATTCGGACTCAGACTTCGGAGGTTGCTGAATTGATTGAAAGAGCACGAGTGGAACATGCCAATTCCTTGGTCACAAGCTGATAAGCTGGTTCAGCAAGAAGCAACACTCCGTAGCAACATCCACAACAGAAGCTGAATATGTGGCTGCTGCAAGTTGTTGTACACAAGTGTTGTGGATTAAACAACAACTTCAAGATTATGAAGTTAGCACTGGTTGCCTTCCTATATACTGCGACAACAACAGTGCGATGTGCATAACAAAGAATCCAGTACATCACTCTAGGACGAAGCATATCGATATCTGACATCACTTCATTTGAGATCATGTTGAGAAAAGGGATATCTTAGTAGATTACTGGTGCGCAATAAAAACTCATACAAATTCTCACTACACACTCGAGGTTTAATTATCAATCCAGGTCCTTCTTTCCTTCGCCCGCTAGATTACCGAGATACTATAGCAAAGTCTTATAGCTAGGCAAAATAGAATCGTTCAGTAATTTCTATCAATCTAGGCAATCAATTTAAACCTATGCTAACAACATATAACAAGTAATCAATTAAACCTACAATCAATATTGAATCTCAAAACAATCAATCAATTCTCTCCACACTTTGGTAAACCAAGACAGGAAAATACTCAAATGAAGTAGATAGGATGTCGAAATAAACGTAGATTTAATCCAATTAGGTTATTTATTGATGTAAACACATTTTAATCCCTAGGAGATTGAGCAATCGACCCTACAATCGCTAACCCCTTGTCACGGTGAGCTAACGGTTTATGATACTAAGACTTGCAAACAGATACGTTATTAAGCCCAAGACTACTCCAAATAGAACGTTAATTATCGCCCTATGACCTAGCACCGCACAGGGATTGGAACTAAAATCGTATGAATCTACACTATTCACGATGATTCCGCCCGCTTGTTGGCTACAGCGTTCACGTCAACTACCCCCTAAGTTGGCTATTACCTACACCTAAGAGGTAAGGAACAAGATCTAGTGCAATTCAAGCTCTCAAAGGGAAGTAAACAAACAAATATCAAACCTAATCTTCATGCATCCTTGTTCAAATCAACATCCAAATTGAATTAGAGCAACATACCTCTCAATTGTAACAATACAAAGTTGAAATCAAATACATCCATTACAATTGATAAGTAGAAAGTGAAATCTTCCCCAATTGGATTTGCTAGGTCTTGATCTACCCCCTTGGATCTTCAATTCTTCTCCAATGATTGATGAATTAGCTCCTTGATACCTTGGGTAAGGTTTTGGAAAGGATGGAAATGGGAATCGTAGAGAGAATTTAGGAGGAGGTTATCCAAAATTATGAAAAGTTCTCAAAAGTTATCAAAATAACTATTTTCCCCCTTTTATAATGAGCAAACAGGGCCTCGGATCGCCCGGGCCAAAGTTGGCTCGTCCGGGCGAGCTCAGAACTAAAAACCCCAAAATCCTGCTCTGGCTTGGCCGAGCCAAGGATGGCTCGACCGAGCCATCCCTCTGAATGACATGGCTCGACCGAGCCAGGCTCAGCTCGGCTGAGCCTGCTCTCTGAAGTCCCTCCAGCTCTACTCGGTCGAGCCAGCTCCCCTTTGGCTCTAGGCTCGGGCGAAAATCCTCCAAAACAAGGCCAAACATGCTGCTTTATGCCCAAAACCTATCCTACAACATACGAAACACCAAAAACACAAAAGCACAATAAAAACAAGAAGAATGCATATGATATGGGAGTAAAATGGCCACGAACATGCACACTCACACATCGAAAAATAGGTCATTTTACGCACATATCAATTACATAAGGACAGAGGATTAGCTAGCAGACATCTTCACTAGACCTCTAGCCGAAGGAAGATTTAAGGAGCTATGTCTAAAGCTCGGTCTATTACAGTTAGATGAGATTGTGGAAGAATGAGTCCCAACTCTCATTATGTTCTTAGTTTTCTCAAGTATCGGAATTCCTTAATTATTTAGATTTCTTGGAGATTATGAGGAATAAGAGTGTGTCCAAGCTCAAGCTCTTCAGAAGAATTTAGGGTAAATTCCATCCGATTGCTGAGTCTCAGCTCTCAGCAATCTTGACGATCAAAATAGCGAAATATTAGTTCAGCAGACCAAGTTAAGAGAATGTTGAGTCCCAGCTCTCAGCATATGAAGATGACTGCTGAATCAAGAACTTCTGAATCGATTTTGGGAAATCGATGAGATAAGGGAACAAATATCGGGATACTCAACCGTCGTATCAAGAAAAGATCATATTTAAAGACAAAGTGATGATTGATATTCGCTATCATTATGTTTAAGGCTCGAGATGATTCAGTTCTGAAAGTAGCGTCTCATATGGCCACATGGAAAGTCTTACCAAAACCGTCGGTTCACGAGGCAAATGAAGCGATTGGTTGAACAATTCTCTAGGAGGGGTTTACACCTATTTAAGGAGAAGCCATCTTGGTTAGGAGATCCATATTCCAAAAACCACAAAAACCTAGATCAACCATATGCCCTCATTCCCTTCATTCAAACCCTGTTGCTCGAGAAAAACCAGAAATGTCTTCTACTATTTCACCAAAATGTGTTCTACCATTTCACCAAAATGCCTTCAGAATGGGTTCGAGCAACGTGACTTGGAAGTCTCCAAATTGAGAGGAAGAGTCGTAATCTTCACAGAGATCACATCTAAGAAGATTCTCTCAATTCTCGGTTCACCATGGACGATGAGTTTTCTGATATTAGAATCGAATGGAGATAGAAGGTCCATTCTGTCAGGCCATGATAGTTATATTGTTGGAGATATATATACTTGTTAGGTGGGTTTGAAGATGGATATTCTTTAGTCACGAGATTTGAGAATACCTTTGGGTAGAGGTTCTCAAATAACTAATTCCTAATCTCTTCTTCTGTGCCCTAACGTTGGAAAATGGAGACGAAGAAGAAAGATGAAGAATGTGTCTGTGGATGGAGTTGATGCAACTAAAATGCATCTGCTTGGCATCCAGGACAGCAAAGCATGCTGGCCTAACAGATGGTACCCATCCTACCCATAGGAAACATATATGAAGTGTCAGATGTTGATAAGAGAAGTGGACTAGAACACCAATCCGAGCAGATGGCGAGATATGCTGGATTCGAATTTTCTTCCATGTGCTATCCATTGGAGAATCAGAAGGCTTGGAACGCAAGTTCAAGAAGGCATAGGATGAACTTGAAGCTGGACATCTCTCAACCAACAAGACATTGCTGTGTAAGTGGGGTGACTTGCAGCAATGAGCTCGGGGAAAAGACCAAGAAGGAGCAGATCCAGCAAAGGTGTTATTTGGAGCAGTCTGAAGACAAATTGATCATTGTAAGCTTGTAGTATTATACTTAGCGAAGTGTAACTCTTGCAAATCTATGATATCAATAAAATGCTTATTTTGATGACAATACTCTGTTGTCTCAAACAATATAATCGCCTAAGTCAAAATGCTAGATCAATACACTCCTTGTGTACTTAGAATTCTACCTAAAAGTTCTTAAGATTTTCCTAGCATAATGAAAAAATTTCAAAGGAAAATAAAAAGATAGGAATTTCTTAAAGGTCTCCCCAATATTAGTCGGAAGCAGAGTGCTGGATAATCTGAGAACGGAGAATTTCTCAAGCAAAATATTTTCTATGCGGATTACTGAGTCCAAGCTCTCAGAAGATTTCCGACACTTACTGAGTCTGAGCTCTCAGTAAAAGACTCTTGAACCTAAAGTTTTCAAGGAATCTAAAGAGTCTAGACGCTCTGCTAAATCCAAGCTTTCAACAGATATCTGGTGAATGCTCAGTCCAAGCTCTCAAGCAGATTGATGAAGATTGTTATTCGGCGATAGCAAACAAAATCGGAAGATGATTACTGAGTCCAAGCTCTTAGTAAAGAGACTCTTTGTTCCAACAAGGAAAAAATTTTGAAAGAGTCTGTACTGTCTACTGAGTCCAAGCTCTCGGTAGAACCCCGAAGACTGCTGAGTTCAAGCTCTCAGCAGATATCTGTAGACGGCTAAGGATAAAACTGGAGTAACTACTGAGTCCATGATCTCGGCAGATAAAAGTGTCTACTAAATAAAAGACCTTTAAAGGAAATGTTGAGCCCAAGCTCTCAGTAGAAAATTAGCGTCTACTGAGGAATCGAACCTCGAAGATCAAATTGATTGCTGAGTCCAAGCTCTCAACAAACAAATAACGAAAAGTCCAATGAATACTAAGATCACAACAGGATCAAAGAGTTAAATGTTGAGTTCAAGTTCTCAGCAATCTATGTGATCTATGGTGTTCAAAATTAAAGGGTATTTCTGATAATCGAATGCTGAGTCCAAACTCTCAACATCAGCCTTTCACATTACTAGATACACCGTTATCAACAACTGCATATTTGCATGTTGACCAGCAAGCAAGGCAGAGATAATCATTTCAAATATCTTGAAAGGCAGGATTATCTTTTGATGGAGAAGCAACAGAGTGCGCATTAATTGAAAAGGTGCTCTATCTCAGGCCGGCGACGAATAATCAAGAGACACGTCAGCCACGCACAAGTTTCCAACCTAGTAGGACGTAAGGAAAACCGTTACCAACTACCCAACCGTCGATTCATCCATATCAGAAGGAGAGATCCAACCGCTCATAGTAAAGTCGGTTACTTAGGATCACATAAAGGAAGTTTAGTTTGGGAATTCTAAACCCCAATACTCCCATAACTATTGATTTTGAAATTTCTTCTGCTCTACACCTTTTGAAGTTTTCAGAAGAAACAACAATGACGAAATCTTCCAGCCGCACCAATCCCCTTGCAGAATCATACGGACAATCCAACATACCTGGAAAGCCTGAACAGTTCCAACCGACGTTCACAGGTATCTACAAAACAGAGAATATTGATGGCTCAGTTTTCTACTACCGTCTAGTTTCCATAAGTCATGGTAAGGCACCTGGTAAACTCACCAACGAGCAAAAGAGGGCCGCTCAAGTCAAGAAGGACAAGATACTCTACGAACTGCTATTGCGGAAGCAGTGGTGTGACACTCACATAGGTAAACTTGACCGTGAAAACCTATTGAGATATCTATTTGCGAAACCCATGAAGTTTCGTCCACACATAGTCGCAGAATTCTTTGCTCGCACAGTAGTTGATAAAGATGAAAAGTTCTTCACCACAAGTGTTTTGGGTATCAAAATTGTGGTAAGCTCGGAAGTTTTGGAAAAGAAGTACGGACTCCGAAACAACAATGAAGATGTAGCCAACTACAAAGTCAATGATGAAGCCGAAATGCAAAGGAGATGGCTAAGATGGAAGACGGAAACCTTCAAAGAGCCATGGGAGATAGTAGCACCACTGAAGTCACTGGCAGAGCCAATGAAGAGCCTAGCACAAGTTGTCATTAAGATGTTAGTAGGCGAAGTTGGTTCGCTTTCTGAACTAAGTGCCAAGAAATTTGTTGTCATGATGGCGATTGAGGATCAAGTCTGAGGAAATTGGGCAAAATTCATCTACACTAAGTGGCTAGCGCACGTGTACAAAAACAAGAACATGAAGAAGGATCATGCGTTCACTCAGGACGTAGGTTTTGGACTTAAGATCAGTCACTTCCTCGAAGGAATCATACCAGAAGGAAGACGTTGCCGCGGTGAGGATTTGATCTACTCCGACTACATATTGCCAACCAAGAAACAACAACCGCCTAAGAACTACAAGGAGCCCCTGATATCAAAGAGAAAGAGCAATGTCAATCCTGACGAGTCATGCTCTGATGAAGAAGATCCCTACCAGGGACATGTTGTCATGCCTACTGCTGTTCCACTTACCGCCGAAGAAGTTGAAGAAGAAAGGCGAAAAGAAGAACATGATGCTCTATTTACTGAACTTGAAAATTTGGTTGACATCCCATCACAAAAAACTGGTCAACTCCCTGAGCCACCCATTGTGAAGAAGAGGCGTTCATAGAGAAGCCCTCAGCAGAGGAGGAGGAAGTCAGCAAATGATGACGAACAAGCCAAGAAGAAGGGCAAGCACGACAGATTTCAAGGAACAACCATCAAAATCACGGTGCCAGAGGTAGATACTTCTCTACTGATTCCAGATGTCATCGAGGAGACTGTGACAGGAAACACTGATGCAACTGCAAAACGAAGGCTTGAATATTTTGGTGAGGAAGAATCACAGAAGAAAAGGCGGCAACAAAAAGCGCTCCAGAGGTCACGCGAACAGAGAGACTATGCCAAGTTCAGATTGTAGATGACTCTCGATGAGAGGGATTCTCGCTATGAAGAAGTCATGGCAAGCTACGTAGAGCGCAATGCCAAGATTTAAGCTGGAGAACAAACCGATTGTATTACTCGAAGAGACGTTGAGAAGGCACAAGCCACGAAAGGGAAAGGCAAGGTCACATTCGCTGATGAAAGGATTGAAAACCCTGATGTTAAATCAGTTGCTGATCTTGAGAAAAGACAATTGAAAGAAGTCGTGAAGGAATCAAGAAGGATATAGACTTCTGCTCATGGGGAAAGGAGTTCTGATACCATGACTGCTCAGCCCGCCACCACTCAAGGGGGAAGTGTAAGTGCTGACGTTAATGTTGAAAATTTTGTGTCACATACTGCTGTGCAAGGAGGAAGCAGTTCTGATTAAAAAAAGGTAAACAGGAACAACTAGCTGCTTAAGGAGGAAGCCAAGTTGTTACGATTATGGCTGAAGCCGATCTGGTTAAGGAAACAGCCCAGATCATTTAGTGACATCCCAAGTACTGATGATAAGGATGTAGGGACCACAAGAGCTGCCACGGGAAACACACTGCTTGCAGATGGTGAATCCATGTTTAAAGGAGAAACTCTACGAGTGCCCATGGAAGGACTATCTGAGAGGTACTACAGAGCTAAGCGGATTGCAAAGTGGTGTCCTCCTATCACCGTAAGAGATGAGAAGAACGAAGATCTCATCTCATGGGCAAAAGATATTTGTATATTTGTTGAAACTCAAGTTGCTGCCGAAGTCGAGAACTCATATCCTGCAGAATTAGTGGGCGAGTCTTCCGATCTTGAATGGCTAAGAACAGAGTTTCGGAGATGGTGATTCTATGATTATGCCACTCATGAACTACATTATGAAGACCACGCGATCATGATGGCCAGGATGGGTCTTAACTATTGGAGGAGTGAAGAAGAATGGGCTAATTTTTGGATGGATCAGACATCCAAACGACAGTATACGGAGAAGCAGGTTGCTGCAAGGCTGCAGAAGATCAAGGCTCACAGAGCAGCCACAGGAGATCACTCACTGCCACCATCCGAATATGTTGTTGAAGACTCTCCACCATTCACTCGGCATTTTAAATCTCCTGTCACTAGAAGACAGATGGCCGCAGCTAAGTAATTGAAAAAGAAATTAGTTGAAGAACAAGCCGCACAAAAAAGAGAAGAGGATAGAAAGAAGATAATGGAATTCAAAGAAAAGGTTCTTGATCAACTGGTCAACAAATCTTTCAGGATGCAAAGCGTGAGGTCTCCTTCTCCCATCACCGATGCAGAAGACGAAAGAAGGGAGAATGCACCTGCTGGAACAGCTCTTGCTTGTCAACCATCCATTTCCTCTCAAGCATTGGATACTACTGTTCTCATGTCTACTGCCGAGAATCAAATGGTGCTATCTGAGGAACCCCAAGTCATGACGATTGAGCCCCTGAGCTCCAGTACTTATCAGAGGGACCTCCAGCTATTCATTCATACCATGGTAGAACGGATCATTCCAGAGCAACTGGTACCAATTGTGTGCACCGAAATTACCAATCAGATGTCCGAGGTAAAAGACAAAATGATTGCTGCTTAATAAGACAACTTCCAGACCTTCTCTACCGAGATTTTCGCTGCGATCAAAGAGGGGGGAGAGAAAAGGCTAGCAGAGAGAAGAAATGAGCTAGAAGAAAGATTTCGTCGTTTGAAGCTCGAAGACAACAGGAAGAGGAACTAAGGAGACAATGAGCAGAGAAGGATTGAAGAGAAGGAGAGAGTCAGGAGACAAGAAAGGGAAGTCGTACTGGACAATTTCATGAAAATGACAATGGAAGCACTCAAGAATGTGAAGAAGTCCACCGCTGGCTCCTCAATTGTCAAAAATCCTGACGACTCAGACTCCTCAATGACTAAGAAGTAATATCTCTCTTACTTCGTATAAGTCTCCTAGTTGGAAAACAATTTTTTTCTTTCGATTTGGGTGTGTTTCCTGTACGATAAAGTATGAAATCTCTTAATGGAAACTAACCCAGGTTGAAGACAACCTCTTATTGTCCAACGTTGATCTAATTGAAATAGCTGTATTTACACACTCAGTGTAATCAGCAAACTGCGTGGAATAATGATGTGTGTGAAATGTTCCTGTGTGATTGCTTGATAAAATTATGTGAATGTGCAGTGTGCTTATCTGATAAAAGATCTGGATTACCTATTGCAAAAAATTAGAATAATCGAGCAATACCCTTGATATTTTGAGGGGGAACATTTAGGAACTATACTGAGTCTACGGGAGCTAATTTGCTGAGAATAGATTTGATAGGAAATCTTTGTAATCTCAGTAATCAGCTTACCCATGATCAGTCAGAATTAGAGTCTAGAATTGAGGCTTTGATCGCACCAAAAAGGGCAAAATTGTTTGGAATATTGATAGATATCCTAAGCCCTCTTTGTTGTTAGATCTTGTATTCATATGTTTTGGTGCATCAAAGCTCTAACAACTCTGTATCGAGTCAAATGTAAAAGTCATGTATAGGAAATATATACTCGAGTTGTAATAGATCTAAAAAAGAAGAAGAATCAAGAATGCTGAAGGAATTAGCAGACTTGATGATTGCTGAAGAGTGTTGAAGATAGCAAGACTAACAATACGAAAGAATGCTACAAGAATGCTGAAGAAGTAACTCCAGCAAAATGCTACAAGATCTTAACACAGACTGCTAAGATATCAGCCGTATGCAAACAGCCAGAAAATGAACATCAGCAATCAAGAAAGACATTGGAGTCATAAATCAGAAGGATCCAAATCACAAGAAAACCCGACGAATCAGAGGATAGAACAATTATCAGACAAAAGGAGGTTTTAGATTTAAACAAAAAGATACATTCTGACAAAGACAGCCACAGATAGAAGCTACGCCAATCAGAGATGAGAGGAGTTGTAGAGTCTCTGACTACTGCAGAAAAAGGAAGAACGCAGATAGGCGAGCAAAGCCTTTGATTCTAATGGATAAGATTCAAACAGTCGTTTGAATCTTCACATACAAATAGGTGTCATCCTAATTTGATTCAAAGGTTCGTGAATTTCTACTTACAGAGATAACAAGAAGAGATCTAAATCACTCTCTACATTACGTGAACTCATCTGAGCTTGTGTTTGATTGAAGCTTTCCTACAAACCTATCATACCTGAAGCTCGAGGCCTGTGAAGTAAATCTTCCAAGGTTATTTTGGGATTCTTTCTACTCTGGAAAGAATCTAGCAGTCACAATTTTTCTGCAAGCGTGATTCTTACGGAGGTCTGTCTTCACTCTACAGAGCGACACCGGTTGAAGATTGGAGATCGAGGTGCTTGAAGGTGTGCACTGACCAGACGGAGGAGCTGCTCAACGTTAGAGATCAGGCTTGACCTTGTACTCATTATTCTAGTGAATTTTCAATCATAGGATTGAAGAGTGGACGTAGAACAGTTGTTCGAACCACTATAAAATCCTTGTATCCTTACTGCTTTATTTCGTTACTGCGCATGCGTGTATTTGAAACTCAACGCATCAAGAGTTATAGTATAAACTTCAAATCAACTTAACGAAGATTCAAGCTAAAACACATTTGATAAACACTTGCTAAGTCGAGATCTTAGCAAGATACGTGCAAGATTGATTTAATACTTCTGCTGCATACAAAACACTCTGATTGGGGACCAACAACTTAGGTGTTGAAGACCGAGCATAAGAAATGCTTGAGAATTGAAGAAGTGTTCGTGCGTGAAACTTGGTTTCACCAAGTATGGCCAAGGCCTATACTGAGTTTGCACACTTAGTATAGAGAAACCCATACTGAGTTACAAGAAGTCAGTATGAGAGACGGGTTGCCATACTGACTTGGGAAGTCAGTATGAGGGCTGCATATACTGACTATGGGAAGTCAGTATGGAAGCCTTTGATCACTAAGCACGAGGAACACAAAGAGAACCGAGCTTAGTCAGACTTCAAGAAATGTTCGCTAAGTAAAAGTCAGTACGAGGATGCCCATACTTGGATTCCTAGAACTGAAACTTAGTCTGCACAAAGTTAAATAGAAGTACATTGCCACAGTAGAGCAGACCTAATCTATGGGCTATGACTAGATGGCATTCTCCATGTCTCTAACGACTAGGTTAATGTGTCTAACACGCAGAATTTCAAACACCCAAGTGTTCTCCTATAAATAGGAGTAAACCTCGACAGAAAGAGGTTACGAGTTATGAACCACGAATCCCATGAAAACTAAGCCAAAGCCCTGCCAAACTTACATCTGAAAAGTTCTTTGACTCTCCGTGTTTGCAAACACGAGACTTGAGTTTCTGACTCAAGTTGTCTCTCCGTGCTAAGTGGTTCAAAGCACGAGGCTAAGCTTAAAGCTTATGCTATCATCTTGGTGAATATAACTTTCCAAAGTTATATTCATAGCAGTCAGTTCCTACTATGGGATCTGATTATTACGGGCGTACGCCAACCAACTAAGTTCTGGGAAGAACAACAAACATCTAACCACCGGGGTGCGTCCTCACTTTAACTTGAAGATTGAGTCTTACAAAGAGTTCCTAGACGAGTGACCACAACAGGTCGAAGGAAGAAGCGCCGACGGGCTGTGCATAGATCGTAAGGAGGCTTTTATTTATACTTAGTGAATTTTGAGACCAAGTATCTGAAGAGTGGACGTAGGACTTTGATTCCAAACCATTATAAAATATCATGTGTTCTTTGCTACTTTCATTTAAGTTTTCGCATACTTAGTTTCTTTAAACTTGATTGTAAACTTTTAATACTTGTCCAAGTATTGAAGCGTATATCTTGCAAAACTTACTTAAGAATTATTCGACCTAAGATTAATCTTTCAGAGACCCTAAACTGAGTTCCAAACTTACTTTCCGCTCCATATTATGTACTCTAATCTCGGAACGAACAACTAAGGTACCCTAATTACTTTATTTAACTAATAAATCTTGAATTATCATAACCATTGGATCAACAAAATAAAGGATCCAGATTCTTTCCTATTTAACATGGGGATTGTTTTAACATATGATCACTACTCTCTCTCTCTCTCTCTCTCTCTCTCTCTCTCATATATATATAGGGGGTGAATCCGGTGAAAAAAAAAGTCTCCCGTGAGAAAATAAGAACGTTACTTGATTATGTTTACGACATTGCTTAATTGTGTTTTGCTCGTTGATTGATTACCATTTTTGCTTAAATGTGTTTTAGTTGTTGCTTGATTACTATATTGCTTAATTGTATTTTAGTTATTGCTTGATTGCATATCAACCATTGAGAATAAATCGCGATCATTGATTTAACACAATCAACGATCCAGATTGACAAAAAAAATGCGGCATTTTATCTCTATTTTTGTTCATTAAAGGGCAAATTTGTAACTTTGATGTTATTTCATTCATGTAACATTCATTTTATCTTCAGTATTCTTCATTTCACGTAACATGTATTTTATCTTGACTATTCTTCATTTTATCTCTATTGTTATTCATTATAATGTAAATTTGATGTTATTGTACTTATAATATATTTTTTTTAACTATTATTCATTTTATCTCAATTGTTATTCATTATTAAGTAAATTTTATGCATAATATCTCAACAAACCTTCATTAATAGTACATTGCGAAAAAATAATGTTTAATTTCTCTAATAAGGAAAGATTGTGTGTACCAAAATATAGATATGCATATCTTATATGATATGTGAAATATTGTTATAAATATGGAAAATTATTTAAATTTCAAGAATGAAATATATCTTAATTTAATTGAATATATTTTACCATATTTGTTCAAAAGAATTATTATTTTATTCATGGATCAAAATATTCCAAATTCTTAATTGAAAAAATCATTTTGAAAACTGAATATGTGATTTTTTTTCTAAATCATATATATATCATTAATGTACTAAAATAAACAATGAAATGATTATAATCTCATCGAATTGGACATGTTCATTTTTATCTCTATCATATATTCATTCTAATTCAATGTATTACATAAAACAAAATATTAGATGTATATGTCATTTTATCTTAAAATATCTTCATTTTATCTTAAATTGTATTCATTATATTGTTATCAAATATGCATTTTATGAAAGAATATAATGCATTTATTCATCATTGATTTCATTTTTATTATAGTATTGTAATACCCCGTGTTATTTTTCAGCCTTGTAATAGTTGTTTGGAT
>JAPKLW010000088.1:343060-380119 GCA_026898455.1 Plectranthus barbatus
ATCCAAACAACTATTACAAGGCTGAAAAATAACACGGGGTATTACAAGTATTGATCATTATAAGTATAATTTTATGTATTATACGAAAGTCTGCGCGATGGTATGTGATTTGGTTGTAGAATCACTGATTTTTATTTTAATTATAGATTTTAAATACCAAATATATGCAATAGGGATTTTATTTGAAATATAATAAAATTTTCTTTTGTTAAATATATAATACGTGAGAAAATAATTTAAATTGAATGAGTTATGACCATTGAGAATTTTTAATAATTTTATTGGAGGAGAGAGAAAAAGGATTACAAAAATACTCTTAAAATGGAATAATGAACATTATAGTGAATATAATTAAGACGAAAGTTTTTTAATCTTCACTGTTGATATGCAGGATTGGATGATTGAGATTTATTCTCATTTCTCACGTTAATAACTATTCTCATATGATCTAATATATATATATATATATATATATATATATATAGTTGCCTTCAAATCCGAACTAAATGTCCTGAATGAACTATGAACTTTTCATTGTTGTATGTATAATTGATCATTGTAGTTTATATGATAGCTCATTATAGTACCAAATTATGATACTTAATTATTGTGTGTGTAATTGATCATTGTAGTGTATATGATACTGTAATGAGATATAATACATACAATAATGATCAATTACACACACAACAATGAAAGTTCATAGTTCATTCAGGAAGATGAATTCAGCCTAGAATGCACCCATATATATATATATATATATATAGGGAGCGGATCCAGTGAGAAAACTCTTAACGTGAGAAAGTGAGAAAGATGCTTGATTGTATTCAGGTCATTGCTTGATTGCAATGTTGCTTGACTGTGCTTTAATTGTTGCTTGATTGCATTTTAGTTGTTGCTTGATTCAATATCAACCATTGATTTTTTTAGATTTGATGGACATGATTCATTCTTTTTTCTCACATGGAGATTTTTTTTACATGATCCCTCCTCTATATATATATATATATATATATATAGAGAGAGAGAGAGAGAGAGAGAGAGAGAACGGATCATATGCTAAAATGTTAGAACATACTAAATATGAATAAATCCTAAACCATTGATTTTAATGGATGAATGGTCAAGATTGAATTTTTTAGATTGACAGTTATTTTTTTGGATGTGGGGAGTTATGCAATTTAATGATGCATAATATAATAACTAAACAAGCATAAAATATTAATCAATCAAGCAACAACTAAAACACGATCAAACAACATATTAATGTTGCTTGATTGCATTTTTGTTGTTGCTTGATTATTTTGTTGCTTGATTGCGTTCTAGTTGTTGCTTGATTGCATATCAAACATTGATTTTTTCAGATCTAATGGACATGATTCATTCTTTTTTCTCACAGAGGAATTTTTCTTACCTGGTCCACTTCCTATATATATATATATAGGGATGCGATCCAGTGAGAACCACTCTTACCATAAGAAATAAAAATCAATCATCGCCATTGATTTTGATGAATGAACGCTCAGGATTTTACTAAAATTTTCGGTCATTTTATCTCAAAAAACCTGCATTATAGGGTATTTTTGTCATTTTGTACTTATTTAAGATTCTGTTTGCATATTCTATCTCGACATGCATTATATATCTAACAAACATGCATTGTATGCATAAGAAACATGCATTATATACCTAGGAAACATGCATTATATACCTAACAAACATCTTTCTGCATTATAATATGATATTACTCTTATTTTAGAATAATATTACTATCATTATACGACATTACTTCCTCTATTATATATAATATTACTTCTATTTTAGAGAAAATTATATTACCTTCATTATAATGCATATGTTATTACTATATAATAACATGTGCAAATATAATGATGAATGATGATTTCGCTGAAATAAACATGTTGCATTTTATCTATCATATTCTGCATTATATACTATAACTTCATGTATTATATTGTGCAACTGCATTCATTATATAAGAATTTGTGTACTGTTATGAGAATTATGCATATTATACATGATATTACTTTTATTTTAAAGAAATTATATTACTTTCATTATAATGCATATGTTATTACTATATAATACATAACAAGTGCAAATATAATGATGAATGATGATTTCGCTGAAAAAACATGTTGCATTTTATCTATCATATTTCGCATTATATACTATAATTTCAAGCATTATATTGTGCTACTATATTCATTATATAATTTCATGCATTATATTGACCTCGACATGCATTATATACCTAACAAACATGCATTATATAATATAGTAATATACATTTATATAATAAAACAAAAAAATACATAATTAAAAACAAGTAATATTTGATCAACTTTTATAAGAACTATGATATTATCTACAATATGCAAAGATAATGAATTTTAATTTTTTTTTTATCTTGCAGGAAAAAAGTTATTGCATTTTATCTATCATATTCTGCATTATATAATATAATTTCATGCATTATATTGTGCAACTTCATTCATTATATAAGAATTCGTGTACTGTTACGAGAATTATGCATATAATCACTAATTTTTATTTTTTACGATGATTTTTAAATAGAAACATATGCAACAGAGATTTCGTTTGAAAGATAATTAAATTACATTTATTTTGATATATGATACATTAAAAAATAATCTAAATCGAAGGAGATATGATCATTTAAAGATTTAGGATGATTTTAGAGGAGAGAGAAAAAATATTACAAAATTACTCTTTAATGCATGTTTCACTACACTATAATGCAGACAGAATTTATTTAGTCTTGAGCGTTGGATCACCAATTGAATGACCGAGATTAGTTCTTAATTTCACATGGTAAGAGGAGTTCTCATATGATAACTCCCATATATATATATATATATGGGAAGCGAATTTTGTGTTAAAATATTATTTGTATTACATGCTTGATTGATTAATATTTTATGCTTGTTTAAGTTATTATATTATATTATATTATGCATCATAAAAATATATGGGATTTAACTATTGCTTTCAAGTATTTAGTTTCAAACCCTTTAATTCTCAGACTTTACTTTAATAAAAGTATTTTAATAAACTAGCGATAAACAATTAAGAAGGATTTTGATGTATAACTTAGTGCACCATTTCAAAACTGTTATTCTCTTTTTTTTTTTTTTTTTTTTAATAAATTAATTTTTCATGTAATTATGTTTCGTAATTTTATTGTTTTATATTTAATATTTAAGATTTTACTATCCATAACTTGAATTTATATCTTATTAATACTTACATAATAAATTATTAAACTTAATTATATAAAAATGAAATCAAACCAATCACAAAAAAAAAAAAAAAAAACCTGTGAAATTGTGTGCTGCATTTCATCCAATCAAGTATAGGTTGTTGTTGTGGAAAAGGGTTCATTAACCCAAATGGCCCAATAGCCCATTCGGCCCACATTGAACGAAGTTAATTTTTCTTATGATGGGCTGTATCTTATTCTTTTTATTATTTCTAGGTTATTTCATTTGAAGTTTTTCATTGAGACTCAATTTTATTTGATTGGCTCTCAACATTTGTGTTCAATGCCTTTTTAGATTCTAAAATTGATGGGTCTTGATCAAAGATAAATTAAGTGTGCGTGTCTGTGTGAGCCAATTTATAGTTTTCAGCTAACTTTTGAGGAGTTTAATGATAGTTAAAAACAATATGTGTCGAGCATATTTATGAGTTAATTTTCAATTATACTTCAAGAGTAGTTAATTATTGGTTTTCAAATATGTGAGTTGAAAAATATCTAACTTAAGCAGTTAAAAAACAATAAAAGGCTCCAAGAACTTTTATAGTGGTTCGAAGGTAAAAATCCTACATCCATTCTTCTTCCTCCAAGGAAATCACCAAACTCAAGTTGTTTTTTTTTCAACGAAAGACTTGCGCTAACTATATTTACCACACTTTGGGTGCTAGGCTTCGTCAACTGTTCTCTGATCGTAGGGTCCTCTAGTTAGTTGAGCTTTACTACATTCCACGTGCTAGGCTCTTCATTTTGGTATCTTCAACTGTCCACAATACTTGAATATGAGTTACATCGTTAGATCTTTTACTAAATGGGAGCTTTCACAGGTCGCAGCTATAGGGTATGAAGGTTTGAGTTCACAAACGTCGGTCTACTGACTGATCCTATGAATCTGTGATCTCTTGAAGCATATACTGGATAATCAGCTAGACGATTTGTGGCCTCATGCACTAGAAGACACGAAGGTCTTGTGTTTGGAAGATAGCAATCATGAGATTATATGCTCAGGAAAGCTTTTAAGAGCTTTGGAGAGTGAGTGAGAGGTTACTGGCTGATTTTTCTATTAGGATTGGTAACATCAGTAACCTTTTCTTTTTGTTCCTATGAGGTATATATAGAACTCATTTGAATTCTAGTAGTTGATAAGACATGAAAGTGCATATAATTTTGTAGGTGAATGATAAACTCGTATTTCCGCTCACTTATCGTACTATTTTTCTTATTTCTTTTATGCGTTTTCATTTTTTGGTCTAATAATCATGCATGAGTGTATCTTGGTAGGTGGTATGCTTGTGGTACTCGGTTTTGCACGAAAATACTTCAAAAAGGAGAAAAGTTTTGAAAAAGATGAAGAAATCCGCCACAAGTGTCACTATTTCGATCGACGCATGTTGAAAATGCGAAGAAATTGGTGAAGTAGTTATACGTCGACCGACGCGAAAGTGTTCGACACGCGCAATTCTGCAAGGGTGAAACACGACTCTTCAAGTTGAAAGACGAAATTTGAAGAGAAATTACCTTATACAAATTTTTTTCGAAGTTCATGACCACAAGACCTAACCCTACTACTATATAAACTCGTGTATTATGGTTTAGAATTATTCTTCATTGTCAGATAAACTTTATAATTCAGTCTTTCATACTATTTAGATTTCATTTTTCCTATAATTTTCAAGTTCTTAGAGTTTGAGAACTAGATCAATCCTTTATTTTTCAAGTAAGTTTTAATTAATGCACTTTTATAGTTTTGTTTCAATGTCTGACTAGAAACCTTAACATGTTCTAGGGTTTTTCTCCAACTGGTGATTCAATTAATCAAACCCTAATTTAATTGGTTTAAACTCTCTGAATTAGATTTTAAAATCTCTTTTCAATTGAAGGATCCAGAGATAAAAATTGAAGTAGATTGTGTAGGGATTTCATGGCGAACCGAATCGCCAAATCCATATAAACCCGGACCGTTCATGGATATTGAGAACAATTACAAAACGATAAACCCTAGCATGCTCCTATGAATTTAATGCAATGGATTTCGAGTTTTACCTTAACTCCATAGGGTCTGATCCGATCTTTCGAGTTTGAATTCCAATCCTTTGATTCAACCACGCGAGTTAATTAAATCTGCGGAAACATAAATTAGCAACATATCTAATTTCTAGATTTAATTAATATAGAGAGAATGAAGAGAAAATATGTTCTCCAGATTAGATCTTCAGATTTGTATCCCAATGTTGTTCAATCCTGATACTGGTGAGGATTCCACAAGACTGTGAATGTGAAAGCCAGAGTCGAATTCCTTTTCCTCCCAGACACACTGAGTGCCGCCTCTCACTCTCTCTCTCTATTAGGGTTTTGACTGATTTGAATTGTGATACAAACTGAGAGAGAGAAACGTTAGTTTATAGACCTAAGTATTTAAACCCTAATGGGCTACTGGACTCCATTCAACATATTTAATTTGGGCCAGACCAGAGACCTAATGCAAATAATAAAGTGGGCCTATGAATTAATTAATTCTCATGTCCACAACCCAAGACACAATTAATTAATTAATATTAATTCTTTTTCACCACAAAATTAATACTAACTGTTGAGATTCTATTTGAATAAAGAATCGGAGCCCCGAGAACAGTGGATAGTACGAAAATAATACAAGAACTAAGCGAACTCGACTATCTGTGATGAAATACAAAGAATATGATTGACTAATCTATCTAACTATTTGTTGAGTTTGATGAAAAATGTGATTGTGCAGTTACAATTAGCGGGTGTGATCTGAGTCGAAAAAATTTGTCCTCGTTTCAACAGCTTGAGGGGCCATTTATAGGAGTTGCTTTACTCCTAGGGTTTCCGCGCCGTTCTCAACTACTTGAAGTCGAGCCCGCGAATCTCGGGGTGGTTGGTTGATCGTGGGGGCTTAACGGTTCCGAATATCTTGCGTGATAGTCGTTGGTTCACCCGTTGATCCTTGACCGTTGGGAGAGGCACATGATTTTATGTCGAGCTTCTTTCTTTGCCATACAAAGTGTCATCGAGCTTGCCCGAGCGGCCAACGGTGCTGATCGAACCTCTTTTAGCACTATTCGAACCGCTTCTATTACTCGAACTGTTGATTACTTGATCTGACTCAGTTCGACCTGGGTATTCTTGGGTCGATAATGGGCCCAGCCTATGGTCAGGCCCTCGCCCGGTGCTTCTGTTGGGTCGGATCCAGTCCGGACCTCTAACAATAGCCCCTTTGACTTAGTCGGTTAGGTCTATCGTAACTGGTTAAGTCAAAAAATTAATGGTCCGATATTCGAATATATTTCCCAGGTTGTGGCCCTTCGGACTGCCTCGGGGGTGGTCTGGTATTATTTAGGTGCTTTTCGAGCACCTCTCGGCTTCAAGGACTGATTTCTCTGTGGGGGTCCTGGCCCGTGCAGCCCCAGGAAGCTGCTACGGGTGTCATCGCCGCGGGCCCGAATCCACGGCATTTGTTCGAGGCAGTTCGGGCTCTGCCTTATTAATTTTCTGGCCACCTGGTGAGCCCCTGATAAGTTCTGACTTATGATTCTGGGGCTTTACACGGTACGTGTTTGGGCGTGAAGCCCCAAGGGTCGATGAATTGCCCGACGTTTATTTGAACTGCTTTGAGCGAGTTTATTTTTTAGCGGATTGTTTTTGTCGAGCTGCTTTTTATCGAACTACCCTTAACGGGTTTGAAATTTGGGCGCCAAAAGTCAGTGGCAGTTGCGTAATTTCCGTGAAAGCCGGGGGCGGTTTTTGGAGAAGTTGAGGGGGCGTTTTGAGTTATAACCGTCGTTTGGGATTCGTGTCCCTCACTTTCCCCCACGCAAACACTTTACTTCCCTCTCTGTGTGATTTCCGACAAAACTTCGGTTCAACTTCCGGCGATTAAGATTCTGTTGCTGTCGCGACTCTTTGGACGATTCTCCCATCTTTCCTCATTCCACAGGTAAGGTCGGCGGTGCCTTTTCGTTCTGATGCATTTTCCTTTTCCCTTCTTCTTGTTGATTTTTGTGGTTGTTGCCTTCGTCGTCGGAACTGGCTTTTGGTGGGGAGTTGGGTTGACCGGGGCTCATACCTCCCCCTCTTCCTTTTCTTTCTAGGTTAATTTTTTCAATTATTTTTGATGAGTTCTGACCCCCAAGATCGTGAGGGTTCGGTGCCGCCCTTCACCCCTTCGCCGCCTAGGGTTTTTAATGCCCAGGATTTTACTGGTCCCGATTGGAGTCTGCTGTTCCAGGGCCCTGAGAAGGCCGGTCCCAGCGCGAGCCACGCTGCTCTTAGTTCAGAGTCCGACTCGATGGATAATAGGGTCTTGGCCGAGGCGTTCGGGGGGCTAGAGCGGACGATTACAGGCGGAGTGGCCGGTGGTTCTGGCCGGGTAGACGGTGATGAGGGCGAAGAGTCTGAGGAAGTGGCGGAGGAGCCCGAGCTGGCTTGAGATTATGTCCTTCCGGAGGATTGGCGTACCCACCGGGTGTTGGGCGATGTGTCTTCGGTCACCAAGGAGGCTTTGTGGGCTCTGGCGGACACCGTCCCAGTCAGTGACGTGAAGTACTGCATACCCCGCCAGTCGAACCGATGCTTCGACCCTCCTCCCGACCATGTGGCATTTTATACGGCGGTGATGGAGAATGGGGTAGGATTGCCAGTGCACCCCTTCTTTTCGGAGGTACTGGCCTCCTACAACCTTTCCCCCTTCCAGCTCGCACCGAACTGCTGGTGCCACCTGGTTGGGGTTTTTCTGATGTGGATGGACCTCGGGTTGGGGTGCCCGACGGTCCGGGAGTGGCATTACATGTACCGCTTCAACCAGTGCGCCACCAAGCACTACTATTACTTCACTCGGTGGTCCACTGGGACATCGATGCTGATCAAAAAGCCCCCATCGAACTCACCGGGTTGGTGGACGAGCTTTTTCTACCTTAGGATGAATGAAGAGCGTCCTGAGTTCATCCAACACGGCGGTGTCCCGATCCGTGGGTTTCTGGTTCCTTGCGAACTGGTTCTAATATTACTTTCCTTTTCTCTGACCCTCTACTTTGTTCTCCTGCAGATCATCCTCGCCCGGCGCTTTCCCCGGAGGAGCAGGCCAGGGTAGACCGGGCCTACGACGTTATTGTCGGCGACAGGGAGTGGGCTGTCGTGCAAAATGGGTGCTTCGTCACTTCGACCACCTACCTCACCGGGAAAAGGGGAGTTGTACGCCCTGCCAGTAGAGAGGACGCGTCGTCGCCCCAACGTTCCCACGGACCGGGTAGCGGCAGCTCTCAGGGACAAAAAGAGAGCGAGGGATGAAGAGGAGTCTCGACACTGGCCTCCTAATCCTCCAAAGCGGCCGAAGCCCGAGAAGCAGATTCCACCTCCTCCGCCTCCTACACCGCCCTTCCAGCCCCAGGAGGGGGTATTGGTCGAGACGTCCCACCTCCAATCCTGCCAGGAGGTTTCGCGGAGGATCGACGACCGGGAGAAGCAAAAGGAGAGAAGGTCGGAGGAGTCCGACAATCGTAGCCGCCACCGCTCCGGAGACCATGGGTCGAGGCGGGACGACCTGGACAGGTCCGTTGTCCCCGTTACGACTCCGTTAGACCCGGTGGTGGATGCGTTCCTGGTCCGCGCGCATCAGATGTTGACAAACCCTTCTGCCATGGACCAGGCGGGGACGGCCCAGGCGCATCTCGCTCGATATCAGCTCCTTCAACTCCAGGTGCATCTTTATCTCTGTCGGCTCGTTCGTTCTTGGAACTCCGCATCTGACTTTCTTGTATTTGCAGTCTCAGATGGAGCTCGATGCCATCCGCCACGAGCTCGACGTATTTGGCGACAAATGCATTGGGGAGATTTTCACTCTTCGCAAGGAGCGAGACTCCTTGAAGAAGTATGTGGACTCCTTGAACGAGAAGCTCAATCAGGCGGAGGATCGAGTGGCTGTGGCGGAGGGAAGGGCTAAAGCGGCGAAGAAGGAGGCGGAGGCCACCCAGGCCGAGCTCGAAGACGCTCGTCGGGTGGCCTCGGAGGCCAGGGCGGACGCGCTGAAGTTAGCTGTAGACCTGAAAGTGAGGAACGATCAGCTCCTCTCTCTCGACTCTCGGCTAAAGACTCAAAGTGAGAGCTACACGACCGAGGTGGCAAAGTACGAGGAGCGGATCGCTCTCATGCAGACGGGCGAGGGACTGGATTTCGGAGCCCTCATCACTTCCCCTCACTTTGCTGAGACGTATGAGGTATGACTTCTTACAAATTTATCTGTATCGAACTGCCTTGACCAACCTAACCTTCTTGTAGACTCTCTCCGAGCAGGTCGAGAGTGAGGTCCAGGAAAGGATTGCTCGGAAGTTCCCGGACCTCGACCTCAGCATCTTGGACAAGCCTGAGCCCGAGGAGAAGGAGCGGGTCCTGGAACAAGAGCGGGAGCAGGGGCTTGAACGGGAGCAGGAGTCCGAGCAATACATAGAGCGGGATCAGAAATTGCTTGAGGACTCCTCCCAGAGGGTCGATGGTCCGAAGGAGCGGGTTGAGCCAACATCTGACCAGACCTCGAACCAGGGACCTGGCCCGTCTCAAGACGACTCTGCTGCCGCCTAGTTAAAAAATCTTTTGAACATTTACTCTTCTGTACGAACACTTTTTTTCTTGCACGAACAATTTAATTTTCCTGTATCGTTATCTTTACTTCGATGAATGGATGTTCTTGTTTGCTTTTGCTATTTGATATTTGTTTGGATTTCTGCAAAACAGTGGCGGTCGGGGTGGGTGATGCCGAGGTATCACCCCTCCGATGCTTAAGTTAGTGATCGATCTCAGAAAAATAATAATAAATCGAAATGAGATAGGATAGGGTGTGTTTATCTGGATTGAGCTCGACCGTTCCTTGTGCCGGTAGTTTTAGCGGTCTTTCTTTCATTTCTGCAAAGGAATTTGTGAGGGGTTGGGCGATGCCGAAGCATCGCCCCTCCGACGCTCAAGTCAGTAGCTGATTAAATTCTAAATAGGAATTGAAAGTAGGGTAGGGTTTTAGAGAGGCGTATCTGGGAGATCGAGTTCATCGATCTCGTTCCCCTTAGAAATAATATTTCTTAAGGTGCTTGATGTTCCAGCTGTTTCCGATGTCCCTTCCGTCGTGGTCTTCTAGGTGGTAGGCGCCTCGACCTACAACTCTGGTGACCTTGTACGGGCCTTCCCACGTGGGTGCGAGCTTTCCCTGGCTTTTATCTTTAGTGTTTTGAAAAACTCTCCTCAATACCCAGTCTCCTTCCTTGAAAGTTCGCATATGGACTCTCTTGTTGAAGAACCTTTCGACCTGCTTCCTTCTCTGGGCCATGTTAAGTAGCGCTTGATCTCTTTTTTCATCGATCAGTTCCAGGTTCTTGAGCATTTTCTCACAGTTTTCTGCCTCTTGACAAGTTTCCACGTGTAGACTGCCACCTCGAACTTCTGCTGGAATGACGGCTTCTTCTCCGTAAGCTAGGGCAAACAGGGAGCTTCCTGTTGATGTCCTTGGAGTGGTTCGATAGGCCCATAGGACCCCTGGTAGTTCTTCTACCCACCTCGATTTATGAGCTTTGAGTCTTTTCTTCATTGTTGCCATGATGGTCTTGTTTGTAGATTCAGCCTGTCCATTAGCCTCCGGGTATCTTGGTGTGGAGAACACAAGCTTGATATCGTATTGTTTGCAGAATTCATGCACTCTTCGCCCCATAAATTGCGTGCCGTTATCTGTCCTGGTCTCCTTGGGCACCCCGAATCTGCAGAGGACGTGGGTCCACAGGAATTTGATCACCTCTTGCTCTCTTACGTTGGCGAAGGCTTCTGCTTCGACCCACTTGGTAAAGTAGTCGGTGGCTACCAGGATGTACTCTTTCTGTGCGACACCTTTTGGTAGCTTCCCTCTATGTCCATCCCCCAAGCCATGAAGGGCCATGCTGCGATCGTAGCGTGAAGTGGCTCTGCATGGCTTTGGTTTGTGACTTCGAACCTCTGGCACGTTTCGCAGCTTCGCACGTAGTTCTTAGCATCTTTCCGCAGCGTCGGCCAGTAGAAGCCTGCTGATATTACTTTGTGTGCCAGTGGTCTGGCCCCTTGGTGACTTCCGCAGCCCCCCTCGTGAATCTCCATGAGGATCGTTTGCCCCGCGGCGGGTTCGAGGCATTTGAGCAATGGTCCTTCGACTGATCTCCTGTATAGGCTCTCATTGTATATTGTGTATTTGGCTGCTGACCTGGTTAGTCGCACGGCTTCAGTTCGATCTTCAGGTAGGGTCCCAGCCTTGATGTACTTGCGTATGGGTTCGATCCATGAGTCGCCAATGGTCAGGTCCATGACTTCATTTTTGTGGCGGCTGGTTCTTCGGCCCATGTTATCACAATGGGCCTGTTCTGCCTTAACTGCTTGGTGGAGGCCAGATTTGCTAACGCGTCTGCTTCGGCGTTTTCCTCTCGAGCGATGTGCTTTACCTCACAGTCTTCAAATTCTTCTCTTATCCTTCGTGCCAGGTCGCAATATTTCTGTAGTCTGGGCTCTTTGACCTGGAAGTGGTCCTCCATTTGCATGACCACAAGTTGCGAGTCCCCCTGTATTTGTAGGCGGCGAGCTCCTAGTTCCCTGGCAAGCTGCATTCCTCGCACCAGTGCTTCGTACTCTGCTTCATTGTTCGTGGCCTCAAAATTTAAGCGGATGGCTCTTTCGAATACTTCCCCCACCGGGCTTCGGAGCCTTATTCCCGCTCCGTTCCCATGAATATTGCTTGATCCATCTACTTGTAGGATCCAAGGCTCTGCGGCTGTTTCCTTGATCTCCAAGCTCGCTACCTCTCTCTCTGCGTCGACCTGGAGATTGGTGGTAAACTCGGCAATAAAATCGGCCAATACTTGTGATTTGATTGTAGTCCGTGGCTCAAATTCGAGGCTGTATCCTCCGATTTCCACTGCCCACTTTAATAGTCGCCCCGACAAACTTGGCTTTGAGAGCACAATCCGCAGTGGGTAAGATGTGACTACCCTAATTGGATGAGATTCGAAGTATGGCCTCAACTTTTGCGATGCCTGTAGGGTTTTTTCGTGAACCGGATCGATCTATGGATATTGCCCATAATTAAAATTCTCAAAACCCTAGCATGCTCCTATGAATTTAATACGAAGAATTGTGGATTTAGGGTTTACCGTAACTCCGTCGAGTCTGAACTGATCTTTTGCGTTTGAATTCCAAAAACCAATCCAACCACGCAATTCGATTTAATCTGCGGAATCAGAAATTAGAACTCTAATTTCTTAAATAAAATCGAAATAGAAAGAGAAGGAAGAAAGATAATCTGTTCTCCAGATCAGATCTTCAGGGCTGTGTCCCGGTGCTGTTCAGATCTACTACTGGTGAGGACTCCGTTGATCTGTGGCTTGAGCAGGACCAGAATTCGAAAATTCTCCTCCTTCCTCTTCAAAAACGGCGCCCACCTCTCTCTCTCTAGGGTTTGTGTTTCAACTGTGTTACAACTTATGAGAGAGAGCTGTCTATTTATAGACCTAGGGTTGGAAACCCTAATGGGCCATTTTGGGCTCAATTCAGCACACTTGTTGGGCCAGACCTGAGACCTAATGCAAATAATAAAGTGGGCCGATAAATTAATTAATTCTCATGTCCACAACCCAGGACACAATTAATTAATTAATATTAATTCTTTTTCACCACAGAATTAATACTGACCTACCCCTTTATTACCACGTTATGAGAACGGGTTGCATTAATTGAGAATCCCCATATTTAAGGTTACCGGACATCCATTAATTAATCGGAGCCTCTGACAAGCTCTAACTACAATTAATTAATATCTTATAATTCCTGAGTAGTACCACTCAAACCTTATCACAAGTGCCTGAACTTAATCAGCCTGCAGGACTTTGGCACGATGAATGTTATTGAGCTCCTCAGGGAATGTCCCCATCCTATTACTCGGATATGGTTACCTAAGTTCAGTCTCAGGTGGTACTACACGAACTGCTGTTACCCAAGATGCGGATATACGAGCACGTTACTCAGGCTCTCCACCATGGCAAGTCAAAGCAACAGTCAACCCGTGCAAACCCCTGAACCTTCGTTAGGGTTTGGACTCAATCAATATAACGAGATCTTTTATTCGCTGATGTCAGACAGACGAATATATCTCACTGCGGTCCATCAATACGCCACCTCTGCGTACCAGCATGTTAAGTAACCAAGACAGACTACTTATTCCGACAATGCCGCAGCCATCCGGACAGACGTATCCTCATACGCTGTCTCGGCTGTGATCAGGTTTATGTCTCACTAGGTCAAGTGATCATACTGTCTTCTGCGATCTACAACACGCCGTATGATCTTCCCTATCGGTGAGACAAGAGGATACCATTGTTCATACATGTACGATTGTTAACAGATAGGAGAAATAAACCGTTGTATACTCATTATAATAAATGCTTTCAGTATACAAAACCCATCAATGTCGTCACCAGTGCCAGTGCCAGTTTGTCGAGCACTGTGTACCTTGTCTCAGCGTTGAGCAGTGGCTTACTCGCGTAATGTACTGGCCGCTGCTTCCCAGCGACTTCCTTAACGAGGACCGCTCCGAGTGCGTGTTCTGACACGGATAGGTAGAGCAGTAATGTTTCTGCCATTTCCGGCTTGGACAGCAGTGGCGGACTGGCTAGGTAGCGCCCTTGCGCACTCGTCTGTCCATTCGAACTTCTTTCCTTTTCGAAGCACCTGGAAGAATTCGTGCGTGCGGTTCGAATGTCTGGATATAAAGCGGCTGAGTGCTGCCAATCGGCCTGTGAGTTTCTGGACCTTCTTTGGGCTTCTTGGGTGTGCGATCCCCCTGATTGCTCATATTTGAGTGGGATCCGCCTCTATTCCTCGCATGGTGACCACATGTCCCAAGAATTTTCCTGACGCTACCCCGAACGTACACTTCGCGGGGTTTAACTTCATCCTGTATTTGTTAAGAATCTCGAAAGCTTGTCGCAAATGGCCCACGTGATCGTTCGCAACTCCTAATTTTACGAGCATATCATCAATATATACTTCCATTGTCTTCCCAATAAGTGGTTCGAACATCTTGTTCACGAGCCTCTGATATGTTGAGCCCACGTTTTTAAGTCCGAACGGCATGACCTCGTAACAGTATATCCATTTACTCGTCATGAAAGCTATTTTCTCTTCATCTTCAGGGTGCATAAGGATCTTGTTGTACCCCAAAAATGCATCCATGAAGCTTAGTAGCTCGTGCCCCGAGGTTGCATCGACAATACAGTGGATGTGAGGTAATGGGTACAGGTCTTTTGGACATGCTTTGTTCAGGTCTGTGTAATCCACACAGACCCGGTTTTTTCCGTTCTTCTTCTCGACTACCACGTCGTTGGCGAGCCACGTCGGGTATTTCACCTTGTTTACAGACCCAATGTCTAATAATTTATGTATCTCTTCATTGATTGCCTCGTTCTTCTCAGCGGGGAATTTCCTCCTTCTCTGTTGTACAGGTCTGTGGTTCGGATCGTCCTGTAATTTATGCGTCATCACCTCTGGGTCGATACCTACCATATCCCTGTGCGACCATGCAAATACTGTCTGCTCAGCACTGAGAAACTCGATTAACTGAGTCTGGATTTCGGGCTCCAACCCGGCTCCGATGTTTGTCTTCTTCTCTGGGTCAGTCGGATCAAGTTCGACTTCCTCTGTCTCTTCTGATTCCCCCTTTGGGGGTAGTGGTTCGCTTTTGGCAAAATGTTGTTGAGCACATACCGCCTTGAAGCTTGCATAATAACATTCTTTAGCGGCATTTTGTTCACCTCGGATCGTGCAAACTCCCCCAGCCGTTGGGAACTTGACTACTTGGTGAAATGTCGAGGGAACAGCTTTCAACTGGTGCAGCCATGGTCGTCCTAGCAGAGCATTATAAGCGCTAGGAGCATCGACGACCATGAATGATATGTCATAGTGCGTTCCCCCGCAATACGTCGGGAGGACTACTGTCCCGACTGTCATCTGGACGCCGCTGTTGAAACCGATCAATGGGGTTTGTGACCGAACAATTTTCTCTTTGGGGATTTTCATCTCTTTAAGTGCATGCATGAATAGGATGTTCGCCGAATTCCCATTGTCTACCAGGATCCTCTTCACGAGGCAGTTCGATATAAGCAGTGATATCACCAGAGCATCATCGTGAGGATGGCTCAGCCCCGGTATTTCTTCGCTAGTAAATTCAATTGGGTGGTGACCCAGGTTTTTTTGTGGGGCCATGGCCTCTTCTCTGGTTAACCTCCTAGCTCTCTTGGCTGCGGATTTAGTGATTCCGCTGATTTCTGATCCCCCGGTTATGCAATTGATAGTTCGAACCGGTACCGGCAATTTTGGTGCGCCTGCCCTTTCGGGCCCCGCTTTGTCTGTCCGCTTCTCCTGAGTCCACGTCTTCTTTCCCCGGTCCGACAAATATTCAGCCATATACCCTTTCTTAAGGAGCTCGACCACTTCGAGGCACAGGGCGCGACAGTCCGCAGTGGTGTGACCGTGGTCGTTGTGGAATTCGCAGAACTTCTGTATATCGCGCGCGGACGGATCGGCTTTCATCTTCGGAGGCCACTTCACTTTTTCTGGCATTCTACGGAGTATATTTTGGACCAAATCGGTTGGCGCGATCGAGAGCGTGTACTCAGGGATATACGACCCCAGGTGATTAATCTGAGGTGGCTTGCTGTACAGATGCGACCTTGGAGGACGCCTGTCTCTTTGCTCTCGGCGGCCCTCTTCTCGCGCACTGGGGCTTCAATTGTTGCGGCGCGCCCGCCAGTAAGGTTCATCCTCCTCCCACTTGATAAGCGCCCAGATGCGATTTAGAGCATCGTCCATCGTTTGGCAGGGATAGATGGAGAGCTCTCGGTATAGGTCAGAGTCTACGTCAAGACCTTTTGTGAAGGCTCGCACGGCGGTACTGTTGGGGCAGTTGGGCACTGCGACCAGCTCCTTGTTAAATCTTGACAGGTACGCCCTCAGGGGCTCTCCCAGTTTCTGGATTACAGCATAGAGATCGTCCGGGTGCTTGTCGAGGCGCCTGCTGCTCGAATATTGCCGCAGAAACAACTGGTGTAGTTCGGCAAAGGTGGAGATCGAACTTTGGGGCAGATTTATAAACCATTAGAGGGCAGGCCCTGTCAAGCTCGATCCGAAGCTCTTGCACATACATGCCTCCATCAGGGCCCCCGGAATTGCCAATGCCAACATTTTCTGCCGATAAATGGCTATATAATTTTCCGGGTCCGAGGTTCCATCGTAGAGGACAAAACTAGGCGGGGCGAACCTGGCCGGGAGTTCGGCCCTGGCGATATCTGGTGAGAAAGGGGATTCTGCATAACTTTCACGTGGGATTGTCCTCTCCGGCACGGGGAGCCCTGGGATCCTGGATAGCAGCGACCCGAGATGACCGAATCTTTGCTCGAATCTCCGCTCGATCTACTGAACGGCATGCAATTCTGATCGGCTCAGTTGCCCGGTCCGATTCTCGAGGATCGGCGGATCCTCTGGGGTTCTCTCAGTGGTTGCCCCTCCGGCACGATCAAACTCCGCCTCTAGATTTCTTGTGGGGTTGCCGGTATTCCTTTCCGTGCTTCGAGGTTCCTCAACTATCGGCTGCCTGTTGCTGTTCTGCAAGTGCAGCCGCCTATTCTCTCTCTCGAGGAGCTCATGTCTCCTCACCATCTCTTCCAGCGCGCCTCGCGCACTCTGTACCTGCATCACCAACCTTGAGACATGGGGATTTTCAAGGACATTGGGTGGTGGCGGTAGGAACGCCAGCTCTTCGAGCGGATTCGCATGAAACTCCCTCATTAGTTCGTTCACCGTCCCAATTGGATTGGGCGGGCGCGGAGCCCCGCTACCTGCTGCGGCGGCTCGTCCTCGTCCTGGTGCTGCTGGGACCCCTCGGCCTATTCCTGCCGGAGCCCCTCGTCCTGCTCCGGGATTGGATCCTCTTCCTTGTCCTCCTGTCGGAGCAGTACTTTGGTCGTCAACTTCTACCATATGAGTGTTGCCTGGATCGTCCGCCATTCCTGCAAAACGAACGTAAAAGTTGTTCTCGAGGCCCCACGGTGGGTGCCAAATTGTTGAGGTTCGATTTGAATAAAGAATCGGAGCCCCGAGAATAGTGGATAGTACGAAAATAATACAAGAACTAAGCGAACTCGACTATCTGTGATGAAATACAAAGAATATGATTGACTAATCTATCTAACTATTTGTTGAGTTTGATGAAAAATGTGATTGCGCAATTACAATTAGCGGGTGTGATCTGAGTGGAAAAAATCCGTCCTTGTTTCAACAGCTTGAGGGGCCATTTATAGGAGTTGCTTTACTCCTAGGGTTTCCGCGCCGCTCTCAACTACTTGAAGTCGAGCCCGCGAATCTCGGGGTAGTTGGTTGATCGTGGGGGCTTAACGGTTCTGAATCTCTTGCGTGATAGCCGTTGGTTCGCCCGTTGATCCTTGACCATTGGGAGAGGCACACAATTTTATGTCGAGCTTCTTCCTTTGCCATACAAAGTGTCATCGAGCTTGCCCGAGCGGCCAACGGTGCTGATCGAACCTCTTTTAGCACTATTCGAACCGCTTCTATTACTCAAACTGTTGATTACTTGATCTGACTCAGTTCGAACTGGGTATTCTTGGGTCGATAATGGGCCCAGCCTATGGTCAGGCCCTCGCCCGGTGCTTCTGTTGGGTCGGATCCAGTCCGGACCTCTAACAATAACCTACCCCTTTATTACCACGTTATGAGAACGGGCTGCATTTACTTAAGAATCCACATATTTAATGTTACTAGACATTCATTAATTTATTGGAGCTTCTAACCAGCTACCACAATTAATTAATTACTTATTTTCCTAAGCAGTACCACTCAAACATTGTCATTCGTGCTCGAACTTAATCAGCCTGCTGAACTTTAGCACGATGAAAGTTATTGAGCTCTTTAGGGAATGTCTCCATCCTATTACTCGGATATGGTAGCCTAACTATAGTCTGAGGATGTAGTACACGAATTGCTGCTACCCAAGATGCGGGTATACGAGCACGTTAATCAAGCTCTCTAACATGGCAAGTCAAAACAACGTTCAACCCGTGCATACCCCTGAACCTTCGTTAGGGTTTGGACTCAATTAAGATCGAGATCTTGTATTCTCTGATATCAGACAGTAGAATACATCTCATTGTGTTCCAATCAATACGCAACTGCACGTACCATCATATCAAGTAATCAAGACAGATTACTTCTTTCCGACTATGCTGCAGCCTATACCGACAGATTTATCCTCATACGCTGTCTCGGCTTTGATAATATTTATGTCTCACTAGTTCAAGTGATCATACTGTCTTCTACGATCTACCACACGCCGTATGATCGTCCCTATCGGTGAGATAAGAGGATATCATTGTTACTCGCATGTAAGTTTGTTAAATAGATAGGAAATACCGTTGAATGTATACTCATCGTAATAAATGCTTTCTGTATACAAAACCCAACAGATTGGTAGTTGTTAATTGAAGGGCCGAGGGGAGAAAATTAGCAATAGGAAGAGAGAGTTTAATATGATTGGTTTTCTGTCCTAAAAATAAGAAATCAATTGTAGGAAATTAAGCTGAATGTGTATTGGGATTGATTAATTAGTATTTTTTAGACTTACATGAGATAATCACTTATTAATAATCTAGGATTTAATTGTTCGACCAAGGAATTGATTTCATATTAACAGATTTTCCACCATGTGTTCTTTTTGGGTTTAAATTATTTGTTTCATGCATGTTATTCAGCTTGGTTTGATTTCCCTGGATCTGTGCTTTTAATTATTTGATTTATGTTTTAAAGTTATTTTAAAAACCTAAAACCCATCTGAAAACTTATTTTCTCAAACAACAGATTGATAAACTATGTCCAATGCATAAGATAATCTTGATATAGTTTTTCCTTGGGTTCGAAAACCTCCAGGTTTTAGAAATTTATTTGCATCACTGTCTTACAATAGTCTGGGATTTTCTAGTGATCAAATTGGTGCCATTGTAGGGGAATAATTAGATTTTATCTTGTTATTGGATTGTTTTGATTTTTGTTTGATTGAGTTTTTAATTTATGTTCGAGTACGTGCTTTTATTTTACTCGTTGTATCAATCGATGCGGTCATGCATCGATCGACACAGAGAAATTGCTCGCTTTAATCGACACAGCTCTGTATTGGTTGACACCGACATATTGTCTCCCTATTTTGTTCTCAGATGCATGAACACAAGGGCTAAGGGTTAAATACTCGAAGCACTTGATTTGGAGATTGAGGCAACCTGCAGGAAATACAAAAGCAAGACTAAGAAAGGGAAAGAGAAGCAAAAAGAAATGTCAAATCAACTGGAGGCCCCTCTTCCAAATATGACTCCCAAAGAGCAGAGGCAGTTTGTGAAAGAAGTGCAACAACTCCAGGATCAGCCCCAAGCAATGCAGACAAAGCAAACTGCAAGACTAGCAGCACTGAATGGGGGAGGAAACAATCAAATGCAGATGGAGGTTGCCAGACCGCAAAGATCCATTCTAAATCGATTCATTCCTTAGCAAGAAGAAACAAGATTCAGAGTTAGCATCAATGCCAACAACTTTGAGATGAAGACGGGGCTGATTCAGATGGTGCAACATAATCAGTTTGTGAGGAAAGCTATTGAGGACCCGTATGCACATCTCAGCCAATTCATTTTGGTGTGTGGTACAGTGAAGCATAATGGAGTCCCGCAGGATACTATCGGGATGAGACTATTCTCCTTCTCCCTCAAAGATGCTACACGATCTTGGCTTGCCAGTTTTGACAAAAGTCAGATTGGATCATGGGAGGAGCTTTGAGCAGAATTCTCACCAACTACTTTCCACCCAGCGTCCTTGTCAAAAGAAAAGATACCATCACCCACTTCAGTCAGAAGTAGGATGAATCACTATATGAGGCCTGGAAGAGATATATGGAGATGTTCAAATTGTGCCCCGGATATAAGATAGACTTGGAGATGCAAGTCTGCCACCTTTATGAGGGACTCACCTCTCACATGAAAGAGTTAGTTGATGTTTCAGCCGGAGGAATAGTGATGATCAAGAGTGGTGAAGAAGGGATGAGGCTACTTGCACAAATGGCCATGAACAGTCATCAGTGGACCACAGAGAGGCAATTACCAGTCAAAGCGATGGAGGCCATGCCGGACTTTGATGTGGTACCAGAAGTCAAGAATCTCATAGAAGAACTCGGAAAGATAGAAGCCAGTATAACCACATCAGCAGCTGTCCCAAATCAGAGCATGGCCATTGTTCCAATGGAAGCATATTTTATTCATCGAGGGAGCCGATCAGGCAATTCGAGAGGTACCAGTGGGGCTGAGGTGACCTACGTTGGTGGTGGTTACCAAAACATCTATAATATAGGTAACCAAGAAAGCCAAGGGTACTATTACAATCATGGTAGAAATTACCCCGGGTTTTCTTATGCAAACCCCTCTGCAGCTTAAAATCCTCCATTTGGATTCAATGTGGGAGCCGGCGGAGCCATTGTAAAGCATAAGAAGTCTTTGCTCGAGTAGACTTTGGAGAGTTTATAAAAGATTCTGACAACAGGTTTGGGAAGGTGGAGAACGAGGTGACAGGCATGCGACTCACACGCAGCACATGACAAAGCATCTACAAATGTTGGATACTCAGTTAAGTCAAATTTCTACAACTCTCAGCAATCAGCATAAGCTCGGGTAGCTTCTGAGTGCAACAGTGGTGAATCCAGCAAAGGAGAAACAAGTGAATGTTATTTCTCTAAGGTCTGGATTGAGATGGTCCTAGGATTCTTGAAGACACGTTTGGGGGAGAAAGAGAGAAAATCACCGAGGAGGATGATTGTATATTGACCAACGCGAGATTTGCGTTGGTTGATATAGAGGGTCGAAAGGAGGAAGATTCGAGCGATGCAGAGAGGGGGTTGAGGTAAAATAAGTTGAGAATTGCTTCCACATCGACCGATGCACCTCACATTGGTCGATGTAAAAGCCAACACACAGCGACCAATGTGCCCGTAAATCGGTTGACACAAAAGCTACCCCAGGGCGAAAAAGAAAAGGAAAAAGTTGTTCTCACCTCTCACATGCCATTTCCGCAAGGGTTTGCCAAGAGGAATGAAGATTAGAAGTTCACCCATTTTGTAAAGAATTTGAAAAAGGTGTACATTAACATCACACTTCTAGAATCTCCTCCAGAGATTCCCGGTATATGAAGTTCGTGAAGCAGTTGATGGGCGAAATGAAGCAATTTGTGAAAAATGAGACCGTGAACATTCATAAGGAGTGTAGTCTGTTGCTGCATAAACAGGTCCCGATCAAGAGATCAGATGCCTGCTACTTTTCTATACCTATTGAGATTGGAGGCAAGGAGTTTCAGCATATACTATGTGATACAGGGGCAAGCATTAATTTGATGCCATTGTCCATCTACAAAAAGCTGCAAATTGGGAAAATGAGGCCATCCACCATTACTCTTCAGCCATTGTCCATCTACAAAAAGCTGCAAATTGGGGAAATGAGGCCAACCACCATTACTCTTCAGATGGTGGACCGAACAGTGTCGCGCCTCCAAGGGATAGTGGAAGATGTTTCGATACGTGTTGGCCATCCGATCTTCCCTGCCGACTTTGTTGTCCACGAGATGAAGGAGGATGATAACATGCCAATGATTCTCGGGAGAGAATTCCTTCACGTTAGTGGAACCTTGATCGAATGTAGGAGGGGAGAGATCACCCTTAGGGGTAATGATGAGACCATCACCTTTCTGATTGACAAGAAGAAGAAGAAGAAGCAGGCTGAGTGCAACAAGGTTGCAACTACTGAAGAAGAGAAAGACGAACTGGAGGGGAAAGCAGCAGCCATTGACTGGGAATGAGGAAATGAGGGAGTGAAATCGACAATTAAGCTTCCCCATTCCGAGTTTACCAGTGTTGTGAAAGACTGACGAGTCCACACTGTCGATGCAAGGGGTCGGAGAGTTTGGATCCGACCACTTTTGTGATTGGAGGTGGTGTCAAGCCACGACAATAAATAAGACACTAGATGGGAGGTAACCTATTATTTTACTGATTTCTTTCCATTTCGGTTGCATTTTTCATTTTTGTTTTGCTTTAACTTTTTTCTACAACTTTTAAAATAAATAAAAAGCTATTAGGATTTTGTATCAATCGATACGAACCTGTGTCGATCGACACAAAAATAGTTGACGTGGCATACTTTGACCGAAGAAAGGTCAATGTAGACGGGTCCACCTCGACCAATGTGGTGGCGGTGTGTCGGTTGACACAGAGTGCCAATTGCAAAAAGCTCACGGCGTGTAAGTCCACTGCCCGACAGATAAAAAATTGGTATCTGAGACCAACAATAAGGTACTTGTTTCAACCTTTGTCTGATTTTCAAACTTATTCTCCATGTGAGTTGAATAAGTTTGGGGGAGGAAAACAAAGAGTTGAAACTCAATCCTATCCTTTTATTTTATATTATTGTTTTCGGTCAACTTAATTTGTGCCTATGTAATTTTAGGGAATTTTGAAAAATTTTGTGATTTGTGAGGAATTTGCATGTTATGATAAAACCCTAATTAGGATGCGAGATTTGAATTGATTGACGATTGTGTGAGTTGATTGCAATTGTGGTTGAAAATGCCTATGAATGTAGAATATAACATGATTAACTGATTTGAAACCTGCATTGGCATGATGATCAAATTGGATTTAAAGTTTTTTGTGGAAGAATTTTTGTCCAAAGTGTGAGAATTGAGCTTTATTTTATTTTTCAGAATGTCTACATGATTAAGTATCTCTAGAACTTGCTTTATTTTTGTTTTGAGACTACTAGTTTGCACAAGTCTAGGAAGTGATTTTAGGCTGTCTTTGTTAGCCTTTATCCCATACACTGTCCTGTTTGAACTTTTGTCCCTAGACAGGCCTTTTGAGCCCGTGTGATTTTCTTTCTTTGTCTACGAAGTTGAGAAAAAGTGATAGGATCACTCTTGTCTATAAGATGTGGGTTGGGATGGTTGTTTGAGAAGGATAAGATATTAATTAGTGCATGAACAAAAGAAGGTTGGACTCAAGAATATATATATATATATATATATATATATAATTTGTGTTTGTATCCTCATAAGCCCATTCTCTAAGTTGAAAATGAATATTATAAGAGCATAAAATGATGTGGAAAAGAAAAAAAAAGAGAGAAAAATAAGAGCCTTGTTCTGTGTTGTAAATCTAAGGAGTTGGGTGAATGTTGTTAGATGGTTGTTTAGATTTTTTGAGAGTGATCAACTCAATTGATTTTAGTCACTTGGCCAAATATGTCCACACCCTTCACTAAAAACTCTACGTTACAACATTGAATAAGGTCCTTTCTGATCCAAGGTCTTGTGTACACATATTTGCAGTGGAGAAATTAGAATATTTGCAAGTCTTTGGTAAATCTTGATTTGCATGACTTGTGTATAATCATATTCAATCTAAACACTTGTGCGAATGAGCGAAACACTATCCCTGTGAGTTTTCCATGGTCTACTGATCTTCCCACTCTTTCAAAGTATTGGTGTGATGTGGATTTTTTATTTTGATTGTGAGGAATCTTGTGAGGCATTGCACTTTTCAACTACTTGAGCTTTTGATTCATTCTTCCTATTGATTGAGGACAATCAAGTGTTTAATTTTGGGGCGATTTATAAGCTTGTATTTCCGCTCACTTATCGCACGATTTTCTTATTTCTTTTAATCATTTTCATTCATTTAGGTCTAATAATCGTGTATGAGTGTGTCTTGGTAGGTGTTATGCTTGTGGTGCTCAGTTTTGAAGAAAAATACTTCGAAAAGGAGAAAAGTTGTGAACAAAATAAAGAAATCCGCCACAAGTGTCTCTATTTTGATCGACGTGAGCATGTGTCGATCGACGCGTGTTGAAAGGGAGAAGAAATTGGCAAAGTAGTTCTACGTCGACCCACAAAAGTGGTCGACGCGCGTGGTTCTGCAAGGATGAAACACAACTCTTCAAGTTGAAAGACGAAATTTGAAGAGAAATTACCTTATACAGCTTTTCCCTGAAGTTGAAGACCACAAGACCTAACCCTGCTACTATATAAACTCATGTATTAGGGTTTACAATTGTCAGATACACTTAATAATTCAGTCTTTCATACAATTTATATTTGAGTTTTCCTATAATTTTCAAGTTCTTAGAGTTAGAGAACTATATCAATCCTTTACTTTTTGCATCTTTATTTTTCAAGTAAGTTTAATTAATGCACTTTTATATTTTTGTTTCAATGTCTGTTTTTAGCATGTCTGGCTAGAAACCTTAACAGGTTCTAGGGTTTTTCTCCAACTGGTGATTAAATTAATCCAACCCTAATTTAATTAGTTTAAACTCTTTGAATTGGACTTTAAGATCTATTTTCAATTGAAGGATCGAGAGAAGAAAACTGAAGTAGAATGATAGTTGTTAATTGAAGAACCGAGAGGAGAAAATTAGCAATAGGAAGAGAGAGTTTAATATGATTGGTTTTATGTCCTAAAAATAAGAAATCAATTGTAAGAAATTAATGTGAATGTGTATTGGGATTGATTAATAAGTATTTTTTAGACCTAGATGAGATAATCACTTATTAATAATCTAGGATTTTATTGCCCATCCAAGAAATTAATTTCATATTAACAGATTTTCCACCATGTTTTCTTTTTGGGTTTGAATTATTTGTTTCATGCATGTTATTTAGTTTGGTTGAATTCCCTAGGATCTATGCTTTTAATTAATTGATTTCTATTTTAAAGTTATTTTAAAAACCTAAAACCCATCTGAAAACTGATTTTCTCAAACAATAGATTTACAAACTAAGTACAATACATAAGATAATCTCGATATACTTTTCCCTTGGGTTCAACAACCTTCGGGTTTTTAAAATCTATTTGCATCTCTTTCCAATAATAGTCTGAAATTTCTCAGTGATCAGTGAACGTTGATGTACAAAGATGTACAATCCTGCACTTTTATCCTTGAATCTCTAGTATGAAAAGACTGCTGAATTGACTAATACCTCAGGTAATCAAAGAGTTAGTTGAGCTTGACTTTTATGCTCTTTCTTTAAACTTCCAGTTCCTCTTGAACTGTCAGCTGATGCTCTCATAAACTAATTAACTCTCTCCAGACTACTAGTTGTATATTTCTCATAGCTGTCAGCTGAGCGACCAATAATAAATGAGCAAAATAGATCTTCTTGTGTGGTTCTTCAAGTCTTCGAGTCTCTTCAGATCCTAAACTATTACAACACTTAGAACCTGTTGAGGTTCGATTTGAGAAGAAATAAGGGACTCTCGGAACTTATGAGAAATAAGAGAAACTAGCTTAAGAATAATGTAAAGACTTCGGTTGATTGTGAAGAAAAAAATTGTGCGTATACTGAATTCTGCAGAATACAAGTATAATATGAAATACTGAATTCAGTATAATATTGAATTTGTGCTCAAGATTACCTATCGATTCCTCTTTTATAGTTTAAGATGGACCGTACAACCCTAGGGAATTTAGGGGGTAGTTCCTATTTATTCGGAGACAGTTGTTGTGGGTTGGCGGCTGCGTCCTTCTCAGAGGTGGTTAGGCTAGGGTTACCTAGCGATCCTCCGATTTATGCACAATCTATTCTTTATCCACTCAGCCTCCTCCGATTAACACACATTCTTATCCTTATCCCTTGGCTTTCCCCGAGTAGGTCACGTGTGCTGGTTTGGTGGCTCCTTGTTATGAGGAGGAGTGAGTCGTGTTCCCTTCGGATGAAGGGTAGGTTGTGTAGGTCATCGGTAGGACCCTTGCTAGTAGATTGTCTCCTTTAGGAGGCTGACTGAGGTCATCGTTCGGAGGTTGTTTAGCTCCTTTGGGTGCGTTCTCTTGGATCGTGGCCTTTGTTATTGGGTCAGGGCAGGTACACTCTAGCCGTATTATATTTGGACCCAATAGAACCTATACAATAATTACACTCAATTATGTTTCAATAGAATGTGTACAATGAATTAGCTGACCAGGTGATTTTGACATATTATCAAAATTACATGAAATACTTTAACAACTTCCTCATTTTTTATGATGTCTAAGTCATACTACCAAGAAGAAAATGGGGTAACAATCATCAATAGGTCACAACCAAATTGGAACTCCCCATTAACATATTCTTCCACCTAAATTGGATGTCACTTTATAAATAGATATGAAAATTAGAGTGATAACACTTATGAAGATTAAAACAGAGGAGTGAGTAATTAACAACCGACTGCTCTGATTATGCAAGTTCACTTAAGCTAAATAACATGTTAGTGCAATTCAGACAAATATAATTTGTCATTCAAAGAGTAAAGTATTTAGTTCTAAATAATATTTGTTGATATTATGTTTTTCAATGTAAGTTCTTAACTGATCATACGCTACTCTTAATATACCAATTAGCTAGCTATTCTAATGTCAACTTACAGCTAATTGATAGCTTTTCAGCCCTCTTCTCTTTGACTTCTGAACTCCTCAACTAATCTTCCTTCAATCGCATGTCCTCTCTTTCATAGAAGACAATTTTTTGGAAGGGTTTTAATCCTATTAGCTAATCGCAGCTTTGACTACCTTGCTATCATTTTCTACCTCCATCTTTGTCTAGGAGGAGCAAAAGATTGGTTGTCTCAAAGTATTTTATTGTTCTCACAATAATTGATATTGCGTGTTCCACAACAGTCAGTTTATATCCCATGAATTAATCGTTAATATTTTTTTACTATTTTAACTTGTTAAGAGGGAAGATTTTATTTTAGGAATCAAGAATTTTGGGGGATGTTGGTTTGTATAACCCTTAATTTCCTAGTAATTTGTAAATTTGTGTGTTAGTTTATTAGTTAATTAATTAGTTTGAAATATTAAATTATTAACTTTGTGAAATTAATATTTATTTAATTTAAATAACAAATGTGATTAATCTTTTATTAACTTTATTAGTTATAAGAAATTGCTTAAAATACATTTAAGTACTTTTTTAAAAATTATTGCATATTTTAAATAAAAATTTAAATTGAGATAGCTAATTTAGACTTAAATAAAATTAAATTAAGCTCCCGAGCTTCAAAATATATAATAGGAAAACTCAATTCCATAATAAATGAATTATACTCAAATAAAGACACTACTTAATTGGATTTAATCTATATATTATACTAAAACAGTTCCGAAAAAATATCTCAAATCCCGCCAAAATTCTTGAACTCTTTGCATTTACAAGTTATAATATCATTCCAACTCTTGCACTTCCCAACTTATTTTTCCAAAACATAATAAATATTTCCAACCTCCTCCACACCTAATTATGCAGCCTAACAGCTATTGCAAAGACAACTATAATAAAGTTTAAAGTTCCAAAAACTCATTTTCAAATTCAAACATATGGAGCTATTTTTTATCTATAAATATACATGTGAACTCCTATCTAGTGTTAATAGAAAATCTTCTTGAAGTATTGTTTTAAATCCAAGTCTCCGCCCTAAATTTTTTTTCTCGCCCAAAGGTTGTTTCTCTGTCTTGCCACGAAAGGTCTTGTCTGTCAGAAGTTCTTCATCGCAGTAACGGTAAGCGGATTTAAGAGGTTGTGAAGATGGAACTGAAAAGCCACCTGAGAGCTACAGTTTAAAGGTCCCCATGTGCATTGGTTACCTTCTATATTTTAGGTGCGTTAATGTTGAGAATAACATGAAAAACATCGTTGGCTTGGTTGTGGACGGTTGTGTGAATAGTGTAATTGCCTTGGTGAATGAAAAAAAAACTAGAGATAGACAACAGAAAAACGTAACTTTATGTTAACTGTTGTGGATTTGTACCAAAACACTTTCAAGCAAAAGCTTGGATTTTGTAACTGTTTGACGACATGGAAATTTGTTTTAATAGATGATCTATTCTTGGGAATGGTCGGTCAGGTGAGGAGTTCAATTAAGTAAGAAATAACAGGTAATCACAGTGGTTCAAATTAAATTGTAATGATATGCGGTTTGTTTAATCAATTTAAAATTAGAGACTATCATTCTAAACTTTTTTGAATTTAATAAATGTACTCTTAAACCTATAAATCCATTTTGACAAATTCTTAGATGAGATGGTCTCATCATTTTTATTGTGAGACGAATTTAATGAAACGATATGTTTCTTTATTCAAATAATGTATTTCTTTGTTGCAAATAATGTAATTTTTAAAAATGAAATGATGTATTTAACTTATTGAAATGATGTATTAAGGTCTGTCTGACAATAAAAAAATATTGAGACCCTCTCTCAGGAGACCAACTCATCCATTTTATATTTAAATATTTTATCCGTGCTAAATGTATCAAATTTGTATGAACTAAATTTCTAATTCTTCAAATGTATTTTCTGAAAAAGTTATTTAGTTTAGTTTTTGTGTAAGAAATAAGAACATTAAATAAATTTACATCAATTAATATATTATTTTTATAATAAAGATTATTCTGATAGAATATCAATGGAAAACAATTAATTCTATTATATTAATTTATTGTTTTTTATGTTAATTAAAAAAATAAAATTACATTAGTTTTAAATAAATTAAAGACTTCCGTGTATTCAAAACAATTCACCAACCGCTAAAATACTTAAATTTCACTAACTGCTAAAACTAAATGGAGAATCATAAATATTTATAATTAATAATAATAATTATAATAATAAAAAGATTTTAAATACAAATTAAGTAGTTTTCGAAGTTAAGGGTCTTTTAAGTTAATTTTAAAAGTTGGAAGAGTTTCACTCAACCAAATAAATATAGATAAGTTAATTAGGGGGCATTTGATTGAATAGTCTCGAATCACTATGGGTATGAGTTTAATAATTTCAATGTAACGGATTGGCTTATAAAATAATTTGGGAATCATTCTCAATTTAGATATTAATTGTGATATATTTAATAATAATGTATAATTATAGCAATCTATATAATATATTAAATGAGAATAGTGGTAATTAACTGTTCCCTCCAAAAACATAAATAAAGTTTTATTTCTGTTTTTTATTATTTATTATATTATAAATTTATAATATAGATATATAATAAATAATAATAAAATATAATAAAATTATATTTATCACTTTTTCATTAAAATGTTAGATCTCACTAATAGAATATATTTACAAACTTTTTAAATAATACAATACAATATCGTTTATGAGATAGTATGTAAATAAAATCGCATACAATTTGTGTTTGATATAAATTTTTATTTTGATTAAATTTATATTATAATATATTAAATATAATATTAACCTTAATAATTATATTTAAATATTATAGAACAAGATATCATACATTTAATTCACGCATCGAATGCATATCTAATTGTATTTTATATCAGTAACGTGTATTAGAAAGAGTGAAATACAAAAACTTAATTCCATAAACTAAAACAAAAGATGACGTTGCATGGGTCATTTTCCTGCGGTGGGCCTTGCCGGCCCGAACCCATGTCGCCTTATTTTATTAAGTTTAGGTGAGTGATATTTTTTAAGGTAAAAGTTTAAATATATTATACGTTTTTGAATTTTAAATTATATTATAAACATTAAATATTATTAAATATAAGTTAAATTATAGGAGTAGTGATCATATAATAAAAGACTTTCCCATGTTAAATAAGAATAAATCTGGGCCGTTTAATTTTCTAGATCGACGCACCAGATTTTCCCATTTCTTTAATTAATTCGAGCGTGATTATTAAAAAAAGGGTAAGATAGTAATTGTTGTTTTAATTTTGATAACCGTCTTCTCGATTTTAGATCTAAACACACTCTCTCTCTTAATTTCTCTTTTCTCACATTATAATCAAACGATTATATCTTTCTCGATTCAAATCTATTTTTACGAATCATATATCAAATTAAACGTATTCTTACGACGATTCATATGACATCCATATTGAATATGTTAAATTTAGAAGATTCGCACGAAAATCTTGATTTCATATTCAGCTGGTATATGTTCTTCATTATATTTACGTTCAGGATAAAAAAATGCATCAATTACACATAAAAAATGTTCCCAAATATTTGCATTTTTTGCATCAAATGATGCATTATTAACTTGAATAAGATGCATTTTTATTCTTAAGCATATGCATTTTTGTATTCATATTGAGTGCATTTTTCCTATTGATTATATGCTGCAGTTTTATGCTTAAAATATTGCATTTTTAACATTGAACGTATGCATATTATGTTTTATGAATTGCACGAAATGAAATTCTTGAATATATATTTTTTACATTTTTGTATTCATATTGAGTGCATTTTTCGTATTGATTATATGTTGCAATTTTATGCCTAAAATATTGCATTTTTTACATTGAACGTATACATATTATGTTTTATGAATTGCACGAAATGAAATTCTTGAATATATATTTTTTACATTTTTGTATTCATATTGAGTTTATTTTTTATATTGATTATATGCTGCAGTTTTATGCCTAAAATATTACATTTTTTACATTGAACGTATGCATATTATGTTTATGAATTACACGAAATTAAATTCTTGAATATATATTTTTTACATTTTTGCCCTTTTATGCATTGAGTATGTGCAAAATATGCACCAAAAATTGGACGAGATTTGTTTGATCTGAGCCATAGATTGAAATATTTAATGGCTCAAATTTTTTTTCATTTAGCACGGAAAATCCTATTATCACCTAATCACTACCCTAAATTATAGATTTTGATTCAAATATGTGTCAAACAATTAGTTTTATTTCAAACGTATAGAGAAGCAAATACTTGGCTTCAGAAAGTCGAGAAAACTATAATGGTTTGGAATATAATTACATATTGACATGTAGTTTTGTAAATGTTGAGTGTGTCCTACGAGACACATCAGTCACCGAATTTTTGCTTCTATCTGATGGCTTAACATATATTTCAGAATATGTATAATTTGTAATATATTTGAGAAAATCATAATAATCTGTAATATACATAAACCTTTACCCTATTCCGTTTGTATAAAAAATAATGATGTTCTTCAACCATAAATGTTATTTTTTTTGTCATTATATACTTGGCTCAATTACAGGACCATCCATCTTACATACGAGCCAAAATTCTTGAGGTAGTATTTTAATTAAATAGATTCTGAAAAATATATAATTGACGATGTGATGAAGTTTATCCTATTATAAATAATAATTTTTATTGTAATAAGTGGTTAATTATCTTGAAAAATATTTCAATTAATAGTATAGTGGTACGTATATAGAGGTTGGGACCATATCGAAAATGAAAATTGATTGGAATGGTTTGTTCGTTTCCAATTTCTCCAATACTTGGACTAACACGATTACGATAAAAAATCAAATTTAGTACAATATGAAAAGGATATCAATGTATTCCATTGTCCTCATTTTTGTTTCTATTTCGAATTCTTCGACTCTAAATTTTTAATTACACAGGAAAATCAACTTAATTATAACACTAAACAAGATATTTATATATAGAGTGAATCTGATGTAAAATACTTACATTGTGTTAAAAATGAATAAATCCATACCCTTTATTTAAACATCACCATAACAAATATAGTTATAGACAACGCGATATAGACAACACGGATATTTGTTTGTGTTGTCTATATCCTAATAAATAACGCGAAAATATATATAATTGCGTAGTCTATATTATTATATGGTTATAGACGATGCAGGCATTCACGTCATTTATATGGATATAAACAATGCGAGACATTCGCGTCGTCTATAACCCTATAGACAACACCAAATACCGCGTCGTTTATTAGCATTTTCTAATATATAAATATAGACAACTCGGAAAATTGTAATAGACAATGCGAATTTCGCATTGTCTATAAACTTTTCGCATTGTCTATAAACTTATTTGTTGTACTTCATTAAAACATATTCATTTTGTTGGGGAAGCATAGAATCAAAACAATCTCTACATTGGCCAAAATAAGAAACATTATGTCAAACTAAGGAACGAGGAGGAATCGACTTCAGAAATATAGAGATCTTCAACAAAGCTTTACTAGAGAAAAACTTTGCATAATTTGGAAGGAATCCTCATACTCGTTTCGCCAATACTCTTAATTCCAAATACTTCCAGAAAAACACATTTATGGAAGCCGAACCAAAAAAAAAAAAAAAACTCATATATGGAAATCCCTTCTTTGGAGCACAAAAACCTCGTCAGAAAACTTGTTCATTTTTATTTATGTAATTTTACTATACATATTATATTTAGAATATATTATCCTTTTTCACTATATATATATATTATGCTAAGAAAACACGGGTTTTTTTTTAATGTTCAATAACTCGTGCCATTTTTGCTTTATATGTTGTGTTTTTTTAATTTAAAACAATAACCATGTTTTTTGATATTCTAATAAATTTAATTGCTCACATACATTTATATTTGAGAGTATGCCTACATTTATTATAAGCACCGGATTTAATCTCTATTTTTCTATGTATAAAACAAATTTGGTAAAAACTATCTTAAAGATTAAAAAAGAAATCAACCTGGATTTTAAATTGTTAGAAATTCCTTTCTTATTGTATCTTTTGATGTGTCAAGTACACCACCAGTTAGTGAGTCTTTAGTTTAGATTAGTTCAAACTTGTAATGTCCTGTATTAGGAACTATTGAGTTTTAAGGAGATGATCGAAGAGGTTTTGGGAGTTCGTTGGCTGAAATGTCTTCACCAGCAAGGGCCTTTACCTTTGAAGGTTGCGGGCTGGCATGTCATCACCAGCTGGTGTTCACCGGCAAGGAGCTTACCTGTAATATGTTACTAGCAAGGGCGAAGCCCAAACTAACAACTTAGAGACAAAGCAGGCCAAGGCAAATGTACACTTTCCAAGTCCAAGTTTTAAGAAATGAGATCTTAAAGTCTGTGATTCTTAAAGCTTTTTTGTCCAAGGAATCTACCATAAGACATTCCTCTGATTGACTCTGACCTATTCTGACAAAGGCTGCAAAGTCCACCTGCTCTGACAACATGGACGCTGCATTTTAGAAAAAGAGAGACATTCGATAGGATAGATTCCAATTGTCTCTAAACGGCTCCAAGATTCAAATCTCTCCTGCCTATCTATAAATAGAATATGTATTCAACAGGAGAATGTTACCGAACTAATCTAACTTCATGCATTACGAAAGCGTCAAAACACTCAAGCATTCAAAAACTTTTAGGTTGTTCTATCAAGTCTCTGTGTGCCATCTTTGGACACGGGGATCTTTGCGTCTTGCAAGAGCTATTTGCTATAGTTTTCTTACTGTTAACATGTTGGAGTTGCCACATCTCTAGTGGTGGCTGTTACGGGTGTATACCAACAACTAGCAAGTTCCCCAGAAGAACTCAAAGTCTCAACGACCAATTGGAGGCTGAGTGGTGTGCCCACACTTCGGATTTGAAGAAGTGAAGGTGATCGAAGGCCTAGACGAGTGCACTAGTGGACTGGCAGACGCGACATCTACCAGCTAGCAATAGATCCTGCTACCCCTTATTACATGAAACTTAATGTTTTTGAGACTGCAAGTCTGAAGAGAGGACGTAGGACAGTTGTAGTTCGAACCTCTATAAAGCATTTGTCTTTGATTACTTTCTTTATTAGCTTTGGAATTAAAACCCAATATCTAAAATGTTGGAGTATACTTGAAAAATGACAAAGTAAAAGTACTTCCTAATTAACCAGTTTTCATAACCCAAGTTGGTGCTAGAACAGCCAGCATAGAGAGTGCAAGTTTCTTAAAATCTCCTGTTGTAGACTACGTACTCTAATTTGGGACCAACAAGTGGTATTAAAGTAGTTGGTCTTTACAGACTAACTATTTTGAGTTGCTTAGGACCAGATCCACTCTTTTTGTTTAAAGAGACGGTTTGTCTCCAAGGATGAATATCTCAAAGCTTCCACATTACAATATGGAGAAATTTGCTGCATATAAGAAGAGATCGACCATCCAGCTGAAGAACATCCATCCTGAGATGCCTAATATGTTGGAGATCGGACTGATCAAAATCATGAAGGTTAATGTTTGACTCGAAGGAGTCGAAGGTCTAGAGATGATCGAGATTATCTTTGCAGTCTAAGCCAGGAGACAGACCAAATGAAGCAAAACAAACTTCAGGTCTGTGTGAACATGCATGAGTCTTTTATGATGCTGCCCGGAGAGAGCATCCTGGAGACATGTTTCACTCCATCGTCAGTGAGTTAAAAGCTTTGGATATGGTTTGCTCTACAGAGGATTGAAATGCTAACATCCTGTCCAAGATGCCAAAAAAATGATTGATTCGTGAAGACATCCACCTTAATGGAGAAAGATCTCGCCAAGATATCCACAAAAGAGTTGTTTGCCTAGCTTCAAGTAGATGAGTGGGACATCAAGGTGTTGAACAAGAACGAAGTCGTAAGGGCAGCCACCAATTCACCAGGGAAGCACGCCAAGGATGATGCCTTCTTCATTAAGAGGGAAAACTTTCAGAGTCAACGGAGATCAAAGAAGTCATTCCACTCTAAGAGACCGATTGTACAACCTACGACGGAACCCTCAATGACTTCTACATCCTCGATGAAGGAAGCAGAGAGTCCTATCGTAGAACTTAAAGATCAAATGCGCTGACTCTCCAAGATGTTGGAGAAAGCAAAGGCAAAAAATGACATTCCTTAGTCAATAGAGAAGTGGTTCATGAAGCGCCCACACACACATGTTTTAAGTGCCACTCGCTAGATCACTTAAAGTTCGAATGTCCATGTGTGGACAAAGAGGGAAAGATTCAACCATTTTTTTATGTTAGAGCATCGAGCACCATTGCTTAAGCCATGCTTCCAAGATCGAAGTTCCTGATATTTCCCGACCACGACAATGGGTCTGCATTGTCTGAGGATGAAGCTTTGCTCACCTTCATGTAGGGTATTGGATACGATGCAGAATCTGAAGAAGATGATAATCAGCAAGCACTGGCAGTTGTTGATGATGAGGTAACTGGCTCTTTACTAGTTTCTATTATTTCTGCATGCATTTTAGAGGACTCTGAGTCATATTGATCTGACTCAGAAGACATTTCCCTCGAGTCACTTTCAAAAGAATTTTCAAAATTTTATGAGTTAAAAAATGTCTTAGTTGGAGAAAACACCTCACTGAAGGTTCATGTTTTGATTATGACCGATGAGATTGAAAAATTGAGGTCACTCAGTGAGGAGCTAGCAATACTCCAAGTGGAACACTCCACGCTCCTTAAAATTTTTGAAATTTTGAAAAAAGGTATGTGAATCTTTAAAGACAAAAAAACCTTTAGCTTGAGACCTTTAAGTGTTCATTTTCTAAAAGCCCAAGAGATCTTGAAGAGAGTTTGCTGACTTAGAGGAATCCTTCTCATAAATTTGGTCCCGACTTAAACAAACTTGATTTGAGAAATCATGCATCATCATCTGGTGCTAATACTACCAAGAAGAAAAATCTTTATGTAAGAGCCTAGTCCAGTGATCAACATGAGCTGAAGGGTAAAGGGGTAGCAATGAAAGTACCAACTTTTGCTGGGAATGCTAAATGTTGGTCTGCTAACAACCCCAAGCTGGCCAAGTAGCATCCTGCAAGGAAACCAACTCAACTTCACAAGCTGCTTTAACAGCAAGTTCATGTAGAAAGGATGCCAGTTGACAGCCAATTTGGCCAAGCAACAAGCTATGATTGTACTAGCTCGGAGTGCACCAACTCAGTTCTCACATTCTCGAAATGCAAATTTTTGTAGCCAATGAAAGGCTCCAGATACACAGATCAATGCAAAGTGTTGAAGGGAGGGTGGCTTTTGCAATATCCAAATGTATATCAAATAAGATGTGGCTACTGATAAGCTGCCAATACAACCAACTGCATAGATCCCAAGTAGATGAGCTATTGGTGGATAGCCTTCACAGTTTTTGCTGATTTTCTTTTCTATTTTGCCCTGCAATCATCACGAAATACAAGGTTCGGTTTAGAAGTTTCCAGATATGAACTTTGCATAACAAAAAAAGTAAAGATTGCTACCTTTTGGAAGTTGTCTCGGTAGAAAGTTGCAGCTTCAGTGGAAGTCAATGGAAGGACTTCATCTCCATCTTCCACCATGGTGCCCCTCTGAAGAAAAGCGTAAGCTCCGACTGAAGATCTTGAACTGATCTTGATATGAGAGAGACTCAAAGTCCCATTCTTGACTTCATGGCTTTGAAGCAATGCTGCTTCTGCTAGGACAACTTTATTTCCAACTGTAACTATATATGGATCAGTAATATCGATTGTATCAATTACTGCTGAGGATGAAATCTTAGCTCTGAACATATGAAACTAGTAGTTAAGGAACACAGTGCCTCTCAGATGAATTGTTTGGACTTTTGAGGACATCTCTTGAGCCTTGTAAAGTGCCCACCACTTGACAAATTCAGTAGACCACTTCATACAAGAAAACGTATCAAAGAGTGATGTGCAGATTGAGAAGATTGACACAAGAGACAACCTAGTTGATCCATTTACAAAGTGATTACCATAGAAAGTTTACGAAGATCATATTCATGGGCTAGGACTGAGGTGGATGCTGTAGGGATTGAGTCTACGACGGGCAATATTAATTGCCATTAAACT
>JAPKLW010000088.1:390119-433128 GCA_026898455.1 Plectranthus barbatus
CGACAGCCTATCCAGGGACCGTCTCGGCTGTGATACTGTTTATATCTCGCTAGGTCAAACGAGCCATATGATCCTGCTGTGGTTACACCACATGGCCATCCCTATCGGCGAGATAATAAGATATTATAGTTCGTCGTATGATTGTTCTATCAGACAGCGAACATTGTTGCGGATACATACATGAATACCAGTGTACGAAAACACTTAATCATATATGCTATCAGTATACAATCCCAACAGATGCCTACCACTGATAGTGGTTTATGGAATACCTAGGCAGATGTAATGCTTTGAGTATAAGTGGGAGATTGTTAGGATTTGTATACTAAAAACATTTATTACAGTGAGTATACATTTGACTTATCTCATATCTGTAAACAAACATACTTGCGAGAATAATGGAATCCTCTCATCTCGTCGATAGGGAGATCATACGACGTGAAGGAGATCACAGAAGATCGTATGGATTATTCGACCTAGTGAGATATAAACATTGTTATCACAGCTGAGACAACATTGAGGATTAGTCTGTCGGTGTAGGCTGCAACATAGTAAGAAAGAAGTGATTTATCTTGATCACTTGATATGCTGATACGTGCGGTTGCGTATTCATAGGACCATGGTGAGATGTGTTCTTTTCTCTGACTTAAGAAGAAGCAAGATTTTGTTACTTGGTTGAGTCTGAAACCCAACGAATGTTTAGAAGTATGCACAAGTTGTATGTCACTTGACTTGCCATGGTGGAGAGCCTGTTTAACGTCCTCGTATATCTGCATCTTGGGTCACAACAATTTGTGTAAAATGTTCTAATGAGTGGAGTTAGATTACCTTATATGAGTATTAGGATGGGGACATTCCCTTAGGAGCACAATAAGGTTCATCGTACTGAAGTCCTGCAGGCTGATTAAGTTAAAGCACAGATGATAATGTTTGAGTGGTACTACATAGGATAATGAAATATTAATTAATTATGTGAAGCTTGATAGAAGCACTAATTAAATAATTAATGTCCAGTAACCTTAAATATAGGGATTCATCGAGTCGATGCAACTCGTTCTCATAAAGTGGTAATAAAGGGGTAAGTTAGTATTAATTCTATGGTGGGATGAATTAATATTAATTAATTAATTAATTATGTCCTGGGTTGTGGACAAGTGAACTAATTAATTTATCGGCCCACTTTATTATTTGCATCAGGTCCATGGTCTAGCCCAACAAATTGTTTAACGGAGCCCATTAAGGTTTTAACCCTATTATTATAAATAACACATTCTCTCCTTATATTTTATAAGTTAAGTTAAGTCACAACAACTAAAATCCTAGATGCAGTGAGAGAGGGGCGGCGCCAACTGTATCAGAGGGAGGAGGATTTCAACTATGTCTTGTGTAGTGCAATTATGTGGAATCCTCACCAGTAGCAGGATTGAAAATACAAAGGGATACAGATCTGAAGTCATGATTTGGAGAACATGACTTTTGTTCTTTATTTCAATTTAAATCTTGAATTAAAATGCAAGATATTTAATTCTATTTCCACATATTTAAATTGTGCGCATGGTGGATCGGACATGGATTTAATGCAGATTAGATTCAAACTCTATAGATCAAAAGGTAACCCTAAAACTATCGCATTAAATTCATAGGAGCATTCATAGGGTTTTCTAGGGAATGGTTGTTGTTTTCCACATCCATGAGCGGTCCGACTTAAATGAATTTTGTGATTCGATTCACAGCAATAAAAATTCGTACAGAATGATCACCAGAGGACAAATGACGCGCCGAATTGGACTCTATTGCTCATGACTTGATTTTGCCAGCTCTACCAGAGGCACTTATCGATGAAGTTATGCAATTCGACAATGCCAAAGAAGTCTGGGCATATCTTGGAGGCTTGTGTCAAGAAACAGAGCAAATGAAGCAGAACAAATTCCAGGTCTGCATAGACAAATAAGAATCTTTCCAGATGCTTCCTGGGGAAAACGTCAAATGCATGGAGGCAAGATTAAACACGATTGTGAGCAAGCTCAAGGCACTAGACAGAGTATACTCAACAGCGGACCTCAACGCCATGATTCTATTCAAAATGCCTAAGGAGGACTAATTCGTATAGACAACCAGTCTGAAGGAGAAAGATCTTTCCAAGATCTCTAAAAAGGAGTTGTTTGCTCAACTCCAAGCTCACGAGTGAGACAACCAAATGGTGGGCTAGAATTAAGTCGTTCGAGTGGCTATTTCACCAACCCACCATCACGAAGACGATGCATACTTCGTGAAGAAGGATACAAAGTGGAGGCCAAGGAAGCCATTTCAAACTCACAGACCAGTCGGTCAGTCAAACTTAGTGAAAGAGACACCTCCAATTCAACCTCCTACTAGATGGAAGGAGAGAGCTCCGTAGAAGAGCTTGAAGAGCAGATGAAGAAGCTGACCAAGCTCCTTGAGAAAGCAAAGGCCAAGACAAATGCTCCTCAAACAGAGGACAAGAGATTCGTGAAGAGATCACCTCGATTTTTCTTAGAATGCGGCTCTCCAGATCACCTCAAGTTCGACTTTCCACGTGTGTACAAAGAGGAGAGAGGAAGGCTCAAGAAAATCTTTGAGCGAAGAGCTTCAAGAGTTCTTGCAAAGGTGATGCTGTCAAGAACAGAGGTCCCCGACATACCCGATAGTGATGATGGATACACCACATTAGACTATGAGTTGGATGAAGAATATCTGCTGGTATTCTTATCCATTATTGAGGAAGGAAACGACGAAGATGCAGAAGCAAAAATTGCCTAAACCGCAATTTGTGATGAGGTAACCAACTCTCTACCAGTTTAAATGTTTTCAGCATGCATATTAAAGGACTCGAAATCGTATTGCTCCGATTTAGAAAATTTTTCCCTCGATCTTTTATCTAGAGAATTTTAAAAAAAATATGAACTTAAAATGCTTTAGACTGTGAAAACTCCTCGCTAAAAGTGCAAATGTGAGTTTTAACCTATGAGGTTGAAAAGTCTCAGTCTATCAGCGAGGAACTGGCCAAACTAAAGGAAGCACACTCCAATCTTCTAAATGTCTTTTAAAATTCTTAAAACGGAGTGTGTTTTCTTGAAACAGAAAAATCTTGAGCAGGAACCTTGTAAATGTTCCTTTGCAAAAAGCTCAAGAGAGTTTCAATAAGTGCTCTGTATGCTAAGAGACACCATAGATAAAACGGGACTAGGCTTTAATGAAAACGATTTGAGCAATTCTGCATCTTCTTCAGGTATTGACACATGCAAAAAGAAAATTTGTTTTATAAGAGAAAATATCTTTGATCAGTTAAGATTCAAGGGCAAAGGGTCCCTGTTCCCACTGGAAAGGCAAAATGCTGGACTGTTAGCAACCGCAAACTGGCTAATCAGGTAGTGACCAAGAGACCGGATCTAATGAAAAAAATGGTAAGAAAATATATTCCCAAATTGGCCCAATCACAAACTGAGGAAATGCCAGTTCAGCCCAAGAAACTGGTGAAGCGGTTTGTTCCTAATCCTAGTAAGCCAATTTCAACACTCAGTTTGATGAAAAAACCAGCTTCAGACTTACGAAAGTCAAGCAACCAGCTTGGTTACTCTCATAACCAAAGACCCAAATCTCATTTGACAAATAAAAAGAAGAATACACCAAGTAGAGGGAAGAACTACTTGAGGCATAAGCCATATAAAATATATTTTTCAAAGGCTAGTAAGGTTAGTCATTGTTGTCAACAATCACATGGTTTCTACACACATCCAGAACCAGTTTTCCGAGGTCCTATGAGGAAACCCACTTCCAAAACGACTGGACACACTCTCAAAATTTCTCAAACAAATATCATGCTTTATATGAGAAGGAATAGAAAGCTGGCAAGAAAAAGCATTGAAAAGCTACCTGGGGTGAGTGTAACTCAAGTTTAGATTTCCAAAGTGTGGATCCAACGTAATAATTCTGCAGGACCTGTAACTAATCGGGGACCTAAAATATAATTTATATTTTGCAAGTACAGGTATTTACAGACCAGCTTCAAGAATAGAAGAGCGTTTGGATATTAGACAATGGATGCTCTGCACACATAAAAGAAATCTCCTTATAGATCTCATAACGGTCAAAGGACCAATGGTCATGTTTGGTGACAATGCCAAAGGTAGAGTAATTGGAAAGGGATGCGTTGAACAAAATGGCATTATCGTCAAGAACGTTTCCTTGTCACCAATATGAAACATAACCTACTGAGCATCAACTAGCTTAGTGAAAATGATTATGTTGTTTCCTTTTCCGAGTTTGAGTGAGTGATTTCAAGAGAATTCAAGCTCAGAGGCATAAGGAAAAGAGGACTCTACATGGTAGACTGGCAGAGTGGAAAGACAAGCTCCTACTTTGTGGCAACTAGCTCAAGTGAGACAAACTGATTGTGGCACAAAAGACTAAACCATCTGAGTTTCAAGACTATCAATCATTTGGTTAAGCACGAACTAGTAATAGGTCTGTTGAATTCAAAATAAGAAGGCATCTACAGAGCATTCCAACTAGGGAAGCAGACTAAAGCCTCATTCAAGAACAAGCCAGTAAGTGCAAGCACAGAGTGGATACTAAAGATGTTGCACATGGACCTGTTTGGACCATTAACTCCACCCAGAATTGGAGAAAAAAATTTTCTCTGATAGTCGTTAACAATTACTCAAGATACACATGGGTGAAGCTTCTCCAGACCAAGGACAGAGTAAAGCTCATACTAACTGAGTTGGTGATGCTTGTCCAAAATAACAGAGGAGTCACGGTGAAAAGGATCATATCTAACAACGAAATTGAGTTCTGCAATGGACCTCTGATGGATTTCTGCGCTAAAATCGTGATTAGACACGAGAGTTCATCCCCATGGACTCCACAGCAAAATGGGCTTGTAGAAAGAAGGAACCGCCCTCTCAAGGAGGCCGTAATGACCATGTTGGCAGAAACCAGTTTAAGTGAGGAGAAGTTGTCATCACAGCTTGCTATACACATAATAGAAGCGGACTCAATAGTCATCTGCACAAAACTCCCTACGAAGCTTATCATAGTCGTAAGCCTTATTTGGCTCATGTTTTTGCTTTTGGTTTTCCATGTTATATTCACAATAATGGGAAGTCAAAGTTGAAAATTTTTTCTCCCAAAGTTGATGAGGGTGTTTTCCTTGCATATGGACACCTCTCTCACAAGGATATAAAGTACTCAACAAGACCACCAGACTTGTGGAAATAACATGCAATATTATTTTTTATGAAGCTACGTTAGTGAGCAGAACTATGAAAGAACTGGGTGAAGAGTTTCATGCGATCGATAATGTTGATGAACACTTTGGGCTCAGAAAATTCTAATCTTGAACTAGTTCTTCCAACTAGATCTCTAAATGGAAACTCTTCACTAACAGATTCTTCAGCTGGTGTTGAAACGGCTGAGAGGACCACTAATGCTATTGAACTAGCTGAGGCTTAGGATTCTGTTTCCCTAGATAATAGCATAAATTAAGAGGGATGTGGGATTTTCAAGCTTGAAGATGAAGAACCTTCAGAAAGATCTCCAGAGATAGAGGAAGTAGCAGATCATGAAGATCTAACTCGTGAGTTAGTAACTAATTGTGCTGGAACTAAAGATCAAAGAACTGACGATGTCATCACACCAGATCATGAATGATCAGAAGCTAGAGATGTGCAATTCACAGGAAGACCAGTTCTAAATCAAGAATCAGTTTCTGAGAGACGGATCATGACTGAAGACTTCCAACTCATGGATGTGCCAATTGTTGCAACGTCTAGACAAGAGTCGTTACTTCGACCAATCAAAGTTAGTGAACTTCACAGACCAAAATGGCTAAGAAGTGCTTTGTGATAAGTTCATTATTTTACTCACTTATCTATAGTATTTCTTACTATTTTATGTAGTTTTCTTGCATTTATACATATAATTCATGCAAGAGTCTATGTTATGTGGTGTTACGCTTGTCATGGTGTGTTTTTGCAGGTTTTAGGCCTAAATTCACTTGAAAACTGTTCCAAACGCAGTTGACGTGTAAGAGTAGCAGTGAAGGATTTCTCACACAAGGAATTCAGGCTATTAGCGATTGGCAATGGATAGATCTTCAAGTTAGATTTCCAACGCAACTGGAATCAGGTTAATCGGAATTTGGGAGTGAAAGTTATGGCCAAAACCGTGAGACCGCGCAGATAGGGCAGATGGACTTCGACCGACGCGAGAGTTGGCCTCAACTGAGGTGAAGAACACACGCGTCGACCGACGCTGAGCCACCTCAATCAAGGTCAACGAAAATTTGGCAAAATTTGCTTAAATTCGAATTAAATCGGATTTCCAGCCCTAGATATGATAGGATACACATCCCCCACTATAAATAGTCCTTCAATTCGAGTTTTAGAGACCATCTATCACCATATATCATCCTAAATCATATTTTGCATCTTTCAACCTTCACCAATCTTTATTTTCCAACAAGAACCTTTATTTTATTGTAAGTTATTTTCTGCACTTTCATAATATGTTTTGTTTTGGTTTTCTATCTGCGATGTGTGGCTAGAAACCCTAGCGGATTCTAGGGCAATGAATGTCAATTGAATGCATGTTTAATTAATTACATCAAATTGCTTGGCTTGAATTCTTGTTTGAATTGTTAGGATCTAGAATTAATTAGATCGAAAGATAGAATTAATTCTAGGTTTACAGTTATTGATTAAAGGACTGAAAAGTGAAAATTGATAACAGGAAAAGGAATTTGAATACAATTATCAATCTGTCCTAGGGGAAGATAGTAATTGTAGGGTTAATCTGTGGATTTTTGCAAGGTTGATTAGTATTGTGTTTTTTAGGCCTACAAAGCATATACATTGACATGCTAGTAACCTAGGCTATAATTGTCTGACCAAGAAATTATAGTATTTAATGATTTCCCACCAATGCAAGTTAATTAATTGATATGTGTTTTTATTGATAGTTCGCCCTAGGATCTGTGTCACTTTAAATCTGCTTTCAAAATCTTTAAATTCCCGTTTTGTTTCTTTAAATTCCAAAACTCAAAACCCTGATTTCTGATTGACTCAAACAATAAGTCTTAGGAACATGGCTAGTACATAGAGTAATTTTGTTACACAATTCCTCTGGGTTCGACAACCTTAGGGTACTCATATAAATTTATTTGCCGTTGTGTCTGCAATTAATATGTAGAAATTACAGTGATCAAATTGGCACCGTTGTCGGGGAATTGTTAGATATTATTTTGTTACTAGTTTATTCTAAGATTAATTGGATTGAGTTTGTATTTTTAATTTCGTGTGCGTGTGTGTGCATTTTCTTCTCGATTTTGATCGACGCTCGCTAGCATCGATCGACGTCAAGATCGTGCATCGATCGACACCCACCCGATTCCCTATTTTCTCTTTCAGGTAGTGCATGAACACTAGGTCTCAAGGGAAGCTGCTTGAAGCCTTCAACCCTGAGATAGGAACATCCTGCAGGAAAAACAAAAATAAAGGAAAAGACAAACAACAAGAGATAGAGGAGAACCCCGAAGCCCCTCTGCAAAATATGACTCCTGATGAGTAGAGGCAATTTGTGAATGAAGTACAGAAGTTGAGAGCACAACTACATGCAGCCCAGGCTACTCAGGTAGAACAAGCTGCAAGATTGGCAGAGTTGAACAACAGGCAGATAGTGGCTCCGCAAAGGTCCATCTTGGATCGTTTCCTTCCACAGCAAGAGGAGGCCAGATTCAGAGTTGGCATCAATGCCAACAACTTTGAGCTATGCACAGGCCTTATTCAGATGGTGCAGCAAAATCAGTTTGCGAGGAGAGCTGTAGAAGATCCATATGCCCGCCTCAACCAGTTCATTAAGGTGTGTGACACTGTGAAGCAGAACAGAGTACCCCAGGATGTAATCAGAATGAGACTGTTCTCGTTCTCACTCAGAGACGAGGCGCGGTCTTGGTTTGCTAGATTGGATAAGAGTTTGATAGGGACATGGGAGGAGCTTCAATTAGAATTCCTCACCAACTACTTTCCGCCGAGCCTGCTACTGAAGAGGAAAGCTGCTATCACCCATTTTAAATAGATGTATGATGAATCACTACATGAGGCCTGGAAAAGGTACAAAGAGCTCTCCCGGCTCTGTCTTGGGCATGGGATTGATTTAGAGATACAGGTCTGTCATTTCTATGAAGGGCTGACTCCACACATGAAGGAGTTGGTTGATGCATCTGCTGGTGGAATCCTAATGAAGAAGAGTGGAACCGAGGGAATGAGACTCCTAGCGGATATGGCTCTGAATAGCCATCAGTGGACGATCGAGAGGCAACTACCAGTCAAAATAGTCGAGAAAAAGCCAGAATTCGACGTGGTTGCTAAAGTGAAAAAGCTCCGGGAACACATTGCAAAATTGGAAGCAGCAAAAGCCACAGTTGTCGCTGCAACTGAGCAAAGCATGGCCATAGTCCATGTGGAGGCTGACTACATCAATCGGGGAGTGAGCAGTTCATCTGGAGCTGCTGGAGCGGAGGTGAACTATATTGGAGTTGGTTATCAGAATAACTACCGATGAGGCAATGAGTATACAGAAAGTCAACCATGGGAGAACTCACCCTGGTTTTGTTGGGTTTTGTATACAGAAAGCATTTATTACAATGAGTATACGATTGACTATTCTCCTATCTATTAAACAAACTTACATGCACGTAACAATGGTATCCTCCTGTCTCACCAATATGGACGATCATACGTCGTGTTGTAGATCGCAAAAGACAATATGATCACTTGACCTAGTGAGGTATAAATATTATCACAGCCGAGACAGCATTGAGGATACATCTGTTCGGATGGCTGCAGCATAGTCGGAAGAAGCAATCTGTCCTGGTTACTTGATTTGTTGGTACACGAGGGTGGCGTATTGATTGGACCACATTGAGATGTATTTGTCTGTCTAACATCAGCAAATACAAGATCTCGTTCTTGATTGAATCCAAACCCTAACGAAGGTTCAGGGGTATGCACGGGTTGACTGTTGCTTTGATTTGCCATGGTGGAGAGCCTAAGTAACGTGCTCGTATATCCGCATCTTGGGTAGCAGCAGTTCGTGTAGTAAAACCTGAGATTGGAGTTGGGTAACCATATCTGAGTAATAGGATGGGGACATTCCCTGAGGAGCTCAATAATGTTCATCGTGCCAAAATCCCGCAGGCTGATTAAGTTCAGGCACGAGTGATAAGGTTTGAGTTGTACTGCTCAGGAAAAATAAGATATTAATTAATTTTAGATAGAGCTTGTCAGAAGCTCCGATTAATTAATGAATGTCTGGTAACCTTAAATATGGGGTTCTCAGATAAATGCAGCTCGTTCTCATAACGTGGTAATAAAGGAGTAGGTCAAAATAGATTCTGTGGTAAAAAAAAAATAATATTAATTAATTAATTGTGTCCTGGGTTGTGGACATTCGAATTAATTAATTCATAGGCCCACTTTATTATTTGCATTAGGTCCCAGGTCTGGCCCAATTAAATATGCTGAAAAAGGCCCAGCAGCCCATTAGGGTTAAAACATTAGGTCTATATATAGACAACTCTCTCTCTGAAACCCTAGCCACTTCTGAATATTCAAATCAGTTTGAAACCCTAGGGAGAGAGATAGGCGGCGGCGCTAGTGTGTTTGGGAGACGAGGAATTCGACTCCAGCCTACACATCACAGATCTGTGGAATCCTCACAAGTAGCAGATCTGAACAACATTGGGATACAGATCTGAAGATCTGATCTGGAAAACAAGCCTTCTTCCTTTCTATTTTTCTCTTTATTTCGATTAAATCAAGAAATTGGTTTCGCTAATTTTTGTTTCCGTAGATTTAATCGAATAGCATGGTAGAATTAATGTTGGATATTCAAACACGAAAGATCGGATCAGACTCTACCAATTAACGGTAATCTCTAAATCTACGCATTAAATTCATAGGAGCATGCTAGGGTTTGATGAATTGTCTATTATATTCAACATTCATGATTGGTCCTGCTTATTTGGATTTGGTGATTCAGTTCACGGTAAATCCCTACAGGTTTTTCACATTCTAACACCCCTGCAGAACACCCTCCACCTGGTTTTGATGTAGGTACAGGAGGAGAGATCTTGGAAAGGAAGAAGTCTGTGCTAGAGGAGACGCTCAAGAAATTCATCAAGAGCTCTGACAATCGGTTTGGGAAAGTAGAAACCGAGGTGAAGGGGATGGCCAACCACATGTAGCTGATGATGAAACATCTTCAGATGTTGGACACCCAACTGAGCCAAATCACCACTACTCTCAGCAATCAGCATAAGCCGGGACAGTTTCCAAGTGCAACCGAGACGAATTCGGCAAAGGAAAAGTCAGTAAACGCCATTTCTCTGCGTTCTGAGAAGAAGTACAAAGGTCCCAAAATGGTTCGGGACGAGTCTGAAGCTAAAGAGGCACATAATCGTGCCACTAGAGGCTCGACTTTGATCGATGCACGTCCCACGTTGATCAAAGTCGAGAGGGCTAGTGAAGAGACGAGCGACAAAGAAGCCTCGACTTCGATCGACGCCACCCTATGTCGGTCGAAGTCGAGGCCCACCTCAGGTAAAGTTCCGTAAAATCTGATGATCCAAGCCCGCCTATGCCATTCCCACAGAGGTTCGCAAAGCAAAAGGAGGACTCCAAGTTCTCAAGATTTTTGGAGAATTTAAGGAAGGTCAGCATCAATATTCCACTGATCGAGGCATTAAAGAAGATCCCGGGGTACATGAAGTACCTCCAGAAACTTATGAGTAGAAAGAAGTATTTCGTGGAGAATGAAACTGTGAATATCCACGAGCAGTGCAGCCTGCTACTGCAAGAGCAGATGCCCATCAAAAGAAGCGACCCTGGATGCTTCTCTATCCCGGTGGAGATCGGAGGATGTACGTTCGAGCGAGTATTGTACGATATTGGGGCCAGTATCAACCTGATGCCATACTCTATTTATAAGCTCCTCAACATCGTAGAGATGAGGCCCACTACTATAACTCTGCAGATGGCGGATGGGACTGTATCCCACCCAAAGGGAATTCTGGAAGACGTGCTCATTCGAGTAGGCCATCTGATCTTCCCAGCAGACTTCGTGGTGCACGACATGAAGGAGGACGAGAACATGCCCATGATCTTGGGGCATGACTTTCTCGATACTAGCGCTGCTCTCATTGACTACCAAGGGGGCGAGATCACACTCTGGGCCAACGACGAGACGATCACCTTTGTGATCGACAAAAGCAAGAGAAATACGGAGTGCAACCGGATCACCACTACTGAAGAGGAAGATGAGTCCGAGGAAGAAGAATCGCTGCTATAGAGTGGGAGCGCGGAAACAAGAGGGTGAAATTATCAACTAAGCCTCCTCAGTCCGTGCTCACCACCATCATCAAACATCGGAAGGTGTACATGGTGGACGCCAAAGGTCGGCGAGTCTGGACCCGACCACCCTGTATCTGATCTGAGGTATCGTCGAGCTACGACATTATACAAAGCACTTGTTGGGAGGTAACCCAACTGTTTTCCTTATTTCCTAGTTTCAATTTTTGTTTTTCAATTTTATTTTGTTTTATTTCGAATTTGTCTGCACTAACTTTGTTTTGCAGCATATAAAAAAATTGAGCCAGGATTGCTCGACTTTGATCGATGTAGCCTGGCATCGATCGAAGTCGAGCCCGACGACGTGTTATACTTCGACCCGTGGAAGGAGTTGACAAGAAGACTTCCGTCGATCGAAGCAAGCCTGCATCGGTTGTTGCAAAGTGCCAGCCGCCCAATATTCACGCCTCGTGAGTTCCAAAGCCTCCGGGGATAAAAAGTTGATATCTGAGATCAACTGCTAGGTATATTCCTTCCCTTTGTCTGATTCTACAACTTTTTCCCACTCTAGAGTTGGAAATAAGTTTGGGGGGATGTGGACTAAGGAGGAATATTTTATCTTTTTATTTTCTTTCAATATTTCAATTTTTGCATACATAAATTTTAAAATTTTTATTCTATTTTTGTGAGGAAACATTTTGAATTTTAAGATAACCCGAACAAGAACTAAGACTAGAATTGGTTGATAGTTGAGTTGAATTGATGGGGATTGTGATTAGACGCATATGAAAGTAGAATACCGCATGATGGGGTTGATTTAGAACTTATACTTTCATGCTAATTGAACTGATTTGAAGTTAATTGTGGAAGAAAATTGAAAACCCTTGTGTGAGAATTGAGCCTTCATTCGTTTGATGTGAGATTCTCATGTGTGTTTCAATTTCTCTAGAACTTGCTTATTTTCTTTGTTTAGACTGCATAGTGTGCACAAGTTAAGGAAATGATCTTAGGCCATCTTTGTTAGCCCAATTCCCTAAACACTATCAATTCACATTAAATTTTCACTAGTTATCCACTTTTGAGACTGTACAAAAATTTTCTTTCCTTGTCTATGAGATTAAGAAAAAGTATTGGTTTCTCTTATGTCTTGAGTTGTGGTATATGGGGTGGATTGATTGTGAATGAGAGATAAGAAAAAATAAATTAGTGGTCAAAAATATGTGTGAAAAAGAAGCTCAAGGAAATAATTAGAATTCTCATAAGCTCTCAAAAAAGAAAAGAATAAAAAATTATCAAAAAGAGCATAAAAGATTCAAACATGAGCTAGAAAAAGGTTGTGTATTTGTTGATATATTTTAGGAGAAGGGTGAATGAAGTTAGATGGATGGATACTCAATTGAAAAAAGTCACTTGACCAAAATTTCCCTATCATTCACAATAACCCTACATTACAACCCTAATAAAGTCCTTTTTTATTCTAGACTTGTGTGCACAATTTAGCAGTGGAGATAGTAGAAAATTTGAAATCCTATGGTAGAAATTCATTCATACACGTGTTGAGTGCTTACATCTTCATCCTATACAATTGTTAGTTGAGCGAAACACTTTCCGTAAGTCTTCCACTGTTAATGAATTTTCTGTCTCTTTCAAACTGCGAGTGGATAGTGGATTTTTTACCCTTGACTATGATGAATCTTGTGAGGCATTTCACTCTAATTACATGAATTTTTGATTTTTTCTTGCCTATTGATTGAGGACAATCAAACGTTGAAGTTTGGGGGTTTGATAAGTTCATTATTTTACTCACTTATCTATAGTATTTCATACTATTTTGTGTAGTTTTCTTGCATATATACATATAATTCATGCATGAGTCTATGTTATGTGGTGTTACGCTTGTCATGGTGTGTTTTTGCAGGTTTTAGGCCTAAATTCACTTGAAAACCGTTCTGAACGCAGTTGACGTGTAAGAGTAGCAGTGAAGGATTTCTCACACACTGAATTTGGGCTATTGGCGCATGGCAATAGTTAGATCTTCGAGTTAGCTTTCCAACGCAACTGGAATCGGGTCAATCGGAGTTTGGGAGTGAAAGTTATGGCCAAAATTGTGAGACCGCGCAGAGGGAGCAGATCGACTTCAACCGACGTGAGAGTAGGCCTCGATCGAGGTGAAGAACACACACGTCGACCGACGCTGAGCCACCTCGATCGAGATCGACGAAAATTTGGCAAAATTTGCTTAAATTTGAATCAAATCGAATATCCAGCCCTAGATATGATAGGATACACATCCCCCACTATAAATAGTCCTTAAATTCAAGATTTAGAGACCATCTATCACCATATATCATCCTAAATCATATTTTGCATCTTTGAACCTTCAACAATCTTTATTTTCTGCAAGAACCTAAATTTTATTGTAAGTTATTTTCTGCACTTTAATTATATGTTTTGTTTTGGTTTTCTATCTGCGATGTGTGGCTAGAAACTATAGTGGATTCTAGGGCAATGAATGTGAATCGAATGCATGTTTAATTAATTACATCAAATTGCTTGGTTTTAAATTCCTATTTGAATTGTTAGGATCTAGAATTAATAAGGTCGAGAGATAGAATTAATTCTAGGTTTACAGTTATTGATTGAAGGACTGAAAAATGAAAATTGATAACAGGAAAAGGTATTTGAATACAATTAACAATCTGTCCTAGGGGAAGATAGTAATTGCAGGGTTAATCTGTGGATTTTTGCAAGGTTGATTAGTATTGTGTTTTTTAGGCCGACAAAGCATATACATTCACGTGCTAGTAACCTAGGCTATAATTGTCTGACCAAGAAATTATAGTATTTTATGATTTCTCACCAATGCAAGTTAATTAATTGATATGTGTTTTGATTGATAGTTCGCCCTAGGATCTGTGTCACTTTAAATCTGCTTTCAAAATCTTTAAATTCCCGTTTTGTTTCTTTAAATTCTCAAAACTCAAAACCCTGATTTCTGATTGACTCAAACAATAAGTCTTAGGAACATGGCTAGTACATAGAGTAATTTCGTTACACAATTCCTCTGGGTTCGACAACCTTAGGGTACTCATATAAATTTATTTGCCGTTGTGTCTGTAATTAATCTGTAGAAATTACAGTGATCACTCTGCTTACTTGCTATATTTCCCAATCGGAGCCTACGAAGATTGAGAAGTGAAATAAAACTAAGTCCAAGCTCTCAATTTTGAGAAAATTATAATTAAGTCCAAAGTTCTCAATTTTTATGCTCTAAAATAAGAGTTAAATTGGACATCAATATGAGTTTGATGATGACTTACTAGTTTCGCTACGTTGTCACTCAGACCTAAAGAAAACCAATTTGATAAGTCAATTAACCTGACAAATGGTGGTAACTTTCTAATAATGCAAAATGTCAGGGCCAGAGAGAAAAGAAAGAAAGCCAGAACAAATGCAGCAACTGTCAAGGCTAGAGAGAAAAATGAAGGCCAAAGAGGAAGCATTGGCTTGGGAGCTGCAAGAAAGAGATGAAAACTTTTCCAGAATTAAAGCTGAGGCAGAGGCAAAAGAAAGGATGATTAAGAAAAAGCAAATGGCAGAGATACTCGCAAAGTCTGCCGCCAAAGGAAAGAGAGTAGTTGATGAAGGGATCTCTTCGATCTTAACAACTGAAGTTCAGGACATGATGTCTCATGAAGCCTTTAATGAACTGATGAACATTAGAAATCCAGTGCATATTGAAAAGGAGGTGGAAATTCTAATAGAAACTGAGGAGTACAGAGAAGAACAAGTCAGACTGGAAGAAACCACTGCACCAATGGAAATCGAGATTGAGCGGGCAATGATGCCCAAAAGAATAGCATGGACACTTGTGATAAGTTGATATTTTTACCAACTTATCTATTGTTTCTTTGTCTATTTTGGTGACGTTTGAATCGTTTTTAGTGTCTTTTTGAGCATACATTGGCTTTTGTGCTTTTTATGGTGTGTTTGATGAATCATGCAGGTTTTTGGATGAAAATCGGAGAATTTTGGAAACTTGTTCGCCACAGCTTCAGAGAAGATCGACGAAAGAACTCAAAGAGATTGACGCAGGAGTACTGAAGCAGAACCACCATCGATCGACGCCAACCGGCCGTCGATCGACGATGCTTTGTCCTTCCCGTCGATCGACGAAGGATTGCCGTCGATCGACAAACTGTCGCGGGGCAGACCATATCTTTTCTGTTTTCTGAAGATAAACACATATCTAACTCCTAGGTATGGTAGAATTCATCCACAACATCTATAAAAAGGTTGAAGAATTCAAAAATCAATAGGGAGGAAGGAGATCGAAAATCAAGAGAGCAAAAGATAGAGAAAGCAAGAGAGAAGAGAATTAAATTGAGAGAAACATCACAAGGAAGAAGAAGAAGAAGATCATTGGGTTTGAGATTGAATCTTTGGGAAGATTCAGCTTTCCTTTTCATCTTTTCTTTTCTTGTTCATTGTCTATGATGATTAAGATTAGAATTATGTGTAACTAATTGTCTTCTCAGATTCTAGGTTTTCAAACTATCAATGTATGCATGTTTTGATTAATTGAAGTTATTTTTCCTTTCCCTCACAGTTTGTGAAATCTGGTTTTATTCTTAATCTTGGGTATGTTGGCCACTAACTTAGGATTACTAGTTGGAAATTAGAGACGTAACTGTAATAGTTTTCAATCGAAAGAGATTTTCACAATATAATCTTATTTCTTGTCGTAACTGAAGGGAATAGACTGTAGGAATAAATCTGTAGAACTTTAGGAGTTAGTTAATCAATCTTGATACCAACAGGAGATAGATAATTAATTAATCTACTTTATGAATTGTCCAACAAAGAAGTTCATAATAGCTTTCTGATGTTTCACTGTGTAGAGGAATTAAAATTGGAAAATAATCAATTTGTTTATGCATGTCATACTTGATAGGGAGAAAAGCCTAGAATCTGTGCTTCTTATCCTTTGGGTTTTTTCAAAGTAAGTTTGTTTTCAAAATTGTTTTCTTGAGGTAATTAAATTTCAAAACCCTTTTTTTTCAAATTTACCTATCCAGTACTTTAAGAACTTTTAAGTTAGTACTTAGGATTTTTCGTTGTTCCTTTCCTCGTGGGATCGATAATTTAATTTGCCGCTATATTATTAGCTTTGCTAAGTCGCGGGTTAAAAATATACGCGATCAAATTTTGGCGCCATTGCCGGGGAAAGGACAGGATTGTCCTACTATTAACTTTGTGATTAGAGTAATGATTTAGGCTGTAACATCTCTTAAACAATCATTTTTTTCTTTCTTCTTTCAGTACGAAGGGTTGTCGATCGACGCCCACTCCAGCGTCGATCGATGCCTTCATTGTTTTTATAGTTTTCAGTTTTATTTTGTTTTGTTCGTTTTGGTTAATCCACAGTGCCATCTCACAAACTACTTTACTATACAGGTAGTGCATGAGTACAAGAGCCCGAGCGAAGGAACCACTTTATTACTATCCGGACATCGAAGCCACGTGCAGAAAAATCCAAAGGAATAAGCGCGCCCAAGAAGGCTCAAGTAATCAGGCAATGGCAGATAAAGTACCGCAACCTAATGACATACCACAACAGCCGATTGTACAGCCACCACCACCACCAGGACTAACCTTGGAAGAGCAGACTGCTCTAGTCCAAGAAATCCAAGCCATGAGGGAACAGATGCAACAATTGATCCTAGACCGAGACAGGGGAAGAAACAACAGAAACCCTCGGTTCGGTCGTAGGAATCCACTATTTGAGGATCAACCTGAGGATGAAGATGACGAGGACCAGGATCCTCCTAATGACTCAGATGATGAAGGGGAAGACGAAGAAGCCATGCAGAAGAGGTATCGACCTCAGTTCAAAGAAACCAACTTCAGAATCAGAATTAATACGAATAATTTCGAGTTGAAGACTGGACTAGTTCAGATGGTTCAACAGAACTAGTTCGGTGGAAGGGCTACTGAGGATCCATATGCCCACCTAGACAAATTTATGATGTTTTGCAATACCGTCAAGATTGGAGGGGTCAGCAAAAGTGCCATCCGAATGTGTCTGTTCGCATTCTCACTACGGGATAAGGCACAGTCTTGGTTTACTGCACTGGACAAGGGGAAGATCAGTACGTGGAGCGAACTACGGAATGAGTTCCTCGAGAACTTCTTCCCTCCAAACATCATCAGACAAAGAAGGAAGGAAATCATTCGGTTTGCTCAAAGACCGGATGAAAGTTTCTATGAAGCGTGGGAACGCTACAAAGAACTACTCAGAGCCTGTCCCGGACATGGTCTACCCCCAGGTGAACAAGCCGAGACGTTCTATGAAGGCTTGAATGAAAGGACTGTTGAGTTGGTAGACACCACACTGGGGGATACCAACATGACAAAGAGCGGAAAGAAGGCCATGGAGTTCTTCCAAAAGATGGCCAACAACAATCAACGCTGGTCCTCAAGCAGACATAGACCTGTCAAAGCCGTCGAAAAAGTAGTGGAAAAGAAACCTGCAGAAGAGCCTGACTTGGTTGCTGAAGTCAAAAAGCTTCAAGAGGAGTTCGCTTCCTTGAAGCAAGAAAAGGCAGTAGCCGTAGTGGAGCCTGCACAGCCTCCCCCTGAAGGAGAACAAGCTGATGTGAATTTTGTTTAGAGGGGTGGTTACCAGAACAATAACTACCGTGGAGATTACCAGCAGCAAAACCAGCACTACAACTACAATCACGCTAGGAACCACCCTGGGTTCTCCTATGCGAATCCTCAAGCTGCTGAACAACCACCTCCTGGATTTACCGTACAAGACAGAGTAGTGGTCGACAAGAAGAAGCCAAATCTCGAGGAGATTTTGGCCGAATTCATGGAAGGATCCACTAGCAAGGTGAGTAAACTGGAGCATGAGATCTCTGGTGTGAATACCAAGATAGAACAAATGCAGATGCACGTCCAGATAATAGAGACTCAAGTCAGCCAGATCGCTGATGCTCTCGGAGCACAACATAAATCGGGGCAACTTCCAAGCAATACACAGGTTAACCCTAAGAATCAGAATCAGAGAAATCAAGTGAACGCTATTACTCTGAGAGGGGGGAAATCCTATGAAGGGCCACAGAAAGCAAGGGCTGAATTGAAGGAGAACGAAGACGTCGAATAGGCCGACGAGGCTGCCAACGACGAGTCACCGTCGATCGACGGTGAGCAATCATCGATCGACGCCAGCAAAGAAAGGCCGTCGATCGACGAGCACAACCAGCATCGATCGACGCCTTCTCCAGCTCCGCCCCCAAAGAAGCCGCCCTTGCCGTATCCACAGCGGTTCGCCAAAACCAAGATGAACGAAAGGTATGCACGCTTCCTGGAAAACATGAAGAAAATACATATCAACATTCCTCTGGTTGAAGCACTCCAAGAAATGCCGGGATACATCAAGTTTCTGAAAGACATGGTCTCTCAGAAGTGACCCTTCATGGAACACGAGACGGTAAATCTCTTTGAAGAATGCAGCGCCATCATACAGAAAAAGATGCCAGTCAAACGAGAGGATCCAGGTTCATTCACGATTTCTTGTGTCATCGGTGGAGAAACCTTCGGAAAAGTTCTCTGTGACTCTGGCGCTTCAATCAACCTGATGCCACTGTTAATTTTCAAGAGATTGGAAATCGAGAATATCAAGCCGACAACTATAACCTTACAGATGGCCGACCGATCAGTGTCCTATCCAAGAGGTATAGTGGAAGATGTGCTTGTAAAAGTGAAAGATTTCATAATTCCCGCCGACTTCGTGGTGCTTGACATGGAAGAAGATCGGAACATCCCTTTGATTCTGGGATGACCGTTCCTAAAAACTGGTGGGGCTCTGATTGATATTCGAGACGGCAAATTGACATTCAGAGTCAACAATGAGTCAGTAACTTTCTCTATATATAAGGCGATGCAGAAGCACAACGATGGTAGCTACCAGGAGGAATGCCATATGATCGACTGTTTCAGCCCGGTGTTCTCCTCTCCATTCGCCTCTCTCAAAGGTGAGCCGGATTTTCTGGAAAACTGCCTACAACACTCACTCTTCTCGTCGTCAAATCTGGAGGAAGCAGAAGGAGAGATCGTGGATCTAGTGATGGAACTAGATGTATTTGAGGAAGTAACTCGAGAGAAGGAGACCAAAAGAGAACCACTACCGGGCCGATCTCGCTCGAAACGTCGAGGAAACAAGTTACCGTTGATCAATGGCGAAGGATAGTCAATCGACGGCAACTTCAGACCCCCGTCGATCGACGGTAGGTTAGCGTCGATCGACGCCCGAGCAGCAGTACCCTAGAAGTTTTCTTCGACAGAAACAGCGAGACGTAGAAAAGGGATTTCAGTTATAGAGTCATCGTCGATCGACGGACAGCAAGCGTCGATCGACGCTCCCTTCTGCAAGCCGAAGTCTAACTCTGATCCGCTAAATCTGGAACTCAAACCTCTCCCGACACATCTCAGGTACGCTTTTCTGGGACCAAATGATACTTACCCTGTTATTATTTCTGCCTACTTGACACAGGGGGAGTTGGAGAAGTTACTGCGAGTCCTACGGCAGTACAAAAGCGCCATTGGATGGACATTGGGAGACATAAAAGGGATCAGCCCCTCGCTTTGCATGCACAAGATCATTCTCGAGGAGAATGCTGCACCAAAAAAACAAGCACAACGGCGGTTGAACCCTATCATGCAAGAAGCTGTGAAGAAGGAGGTTCTCAAGCTTCTTGACCATGGGATGATCTACCCAATCTCCGACAGCAAATGGGTGAGCCCTACACAAGTCGTAGCAAAGAAAGGAGGGATGCAGATAGTAAAGAATGACGATGGAGAAGAAGTGGCGACAAGACCCGTCACGGGTTGGCGATTCTGCATAGATTATCGGGCATTGAATACCGCTACGTGCAAGGATCACTTTCCTCTTCCCTTCATTGAGCAGATGCTTGATCGTTTATCTGGTTACCCTTTCTATTGTTTTCTTGATGGTTATTCAGGGTACAACCAGATAGCTGTGGCGCCGGAAGATCTGCACAAGACCGCATTCACATGCCCTTATGGAGTTTTCGCCTACCTACGGATGCCATTCGGACTGTGCAATGCACCGGCTACTTTCCAGAGATGCATGATGGCAATCTTCCACGATCTGATCGAAGATGTCATGGAGGTATTTATGGACAATTTTTCTGTGTTTGGTAGCTCATTTGATGTTTGCTTGCAGAATCTAGCTACCGTACTGGAAAGATGCACCGAGACAAACCTCTGCCTCAACTGGGAGAAGTGTCACTTCATGGTGCAAGAAGGGATTGTGCTAGGACACCGAGTATCAGCCGAAGGACTAGAGGTTGATCGAGCGAAAGTAGCAGCGATAGAAAAGATGCCGCCACCAGCGAATGTCAAAGCGGTGAGAAGTTTCCTTGGACACGCAGGGTTCTACAGAAGGTTCATCAAGGACTTTTCAAAGATCTCACGGCCGTTGTGTAATCTACTAGAGATGGATGTCTCTTACATCTTCGACGAGGACTGCATGCAAGCCTTCGAGAAGTTGAAATCAGCCCTCGTGACTGCTCTAGTACTTACTTCTCCGGATTGGAGCGAGCAGTTCATCCTGATGTGCGACGCCAGCGACTATGCCGTTGGAGCAGCCTTGGGGCAATTGAAAGGAAAGCTCTTCCATGTGATTCACTACGCCAGCAAGAGCATGAACCCAGCCCAGTGTAACTACACCACCACTGAGAAAGAAATGCTAGCAGTGGTATATGCCTTCGACAAGTTCCGGTCCTATCTGATAGGATCCAAAACTGTTGTCTACACCGACCACGCAGCTATCAAGTACTTGTTCGCCAAGCAAGATGCAAAGCCGAGGCTGATAAGATGGATCCTACTGCTCCAAGAGTTTGACCTGGAGATCAAGGATAGAAAGGGAAGTGAGAACGTGATTGCCGACCATCTTTCAAGACTTGAGCCACCAGCTGAAGGAGATGATCAGGAACTGAGGATCTGAGAGACCTTCCCGGACGAGCAAATCTGCGCCCTAAGGGATCTAAGAAAGACGTACAAGTCAAAGACACCATGGTATGCAAACTTCGCCAATTACTTGGTAGGCGGCGTACTTCCTGATGGGTTTTGTATACTGAAAGCATTTATTATAATGAGTATACAACGGTTTATTTCTCCTATCTGTTAACAATCTTACATGTATGAACAATAGTATCCTCTTGTCTCACCGATTGGGACGATCATACGGCGTGTTGTAGATCGCAGAAGACAGTATGATCACTTGACCTAGTGAGACATTAACATGATCACAGCCGAGACAACGTATGCGGATACGTCTGTTCGGATGGTTGCGGCATTGTCGGAATAAGTAGTCTGTCTTGGTTAATTGACATGCTGGTACGCAGAGGTGATTGATGGACCGCAGTGAGATATATTCGTCTGTATGACATCAGCGAATAAAAGATCTCGTTATATTGATTGAGTCCAAACCCTAACGAAGGTTCAGGAGTTTGCACGGGTTGACTGTTGCTTTGAATTGCCATGGTGGAGAGCCTAAGTAACATGCTCGTATATCCGCATCTTGGGTAAGAGCGGTTCGTGTAGTACCACCTGAGACTGGACTTAGGTAACCATATCCGAGTAATAGGATGGGGACATTCCCTCAGGAGCTCAATAACATTCAACGTGCCAAAGTCCTGCAGGCTGATTAAGTTCAGGCACGAGTGATAAGGTTTGAGTGGTACTACTCAGGAATTATTAGATATTAATTAATTGTAGTTAGAGCTTGTCAGAGGCTCCGATTAATTAATGAATGTCCAGTAACCTTAAATATGGGGATTCCCAATTAATGCAACCTGTTCTCATAACGTGGTAATAAAGGGGTAGGTCAGTATTAATTCTCTGGAGAAAAAGAATTAATATTGATTAATTAATTTTGTCCTGGGTTGTGGACATGGGAATAAATTAATTTATAGGCCCACTTTATTATTTGCATTAGGTCCCAGGACTGGCCCAATTAAATATGCTGAATTGAGCCCAAAATGGCCCATTAGGGTTTCTAACCCTAGGTCTATAAATAGACAACTCTCTCTCATAAATCATAACACAGTTGAAAAATACAAACCCTAGAGAGAGAGAGAGGGAGGCGCCGATTTTGGTTCAGAAAGGAGGAGAATTTTGATTCTGGTCCTGCTCAGCTTACAGATCTACGGAGTCCTCACCAGTAGTAGATCTGATCAGCATTGGGACACAGCCCTGAAGATCTAATCTGGAGAACAGATTATCTTTCTTCCTTCTCTTTCTTTTTGATTTTAATCTAAGAAATTAGGGTTCTAATTTCTATTTCCGCATATTAAACCGGATCGCGTGGTTGAATTGGATTTTGGAATTCAAACGCGAAAGATCGGTTCAGACTCGACGGAGTTACGGTAAACCCTAAAATCCACAATTCTTCGTATTAAATTCATAGGAGCATGCTAGGGTTTTGAGAATTTGAATTATGAGCAATATCCATAGATCGATCCGATTCAGTTTGGTTTTGGTGATTCGGTTCACGTAAAAACCCTACAATTGGTATCAGAGCCAGGTTTCTAATTTATGGCTCTGTTGTTCATAATTGAATTCTATATGCATGTATGAATTTATTGTTTATTGTGGATGTTGTTTTTTTGTTCCTCGTTGCAACCCGTTGATTCAGGCCGAGGTGGTTTATCCGTGTAGGGCTGAATTATTTTGTAAAATTACGAGAAAATCCGTGATTAGTGTAGATTTGAAAATAGTAATAGAATAGTTGTTCTGTAATTTTCAAAATTTTAATTGGATGGGTCGAGGACGAAGAACGAAGACGGAACCGACGCAGGGCCGACGGAGGACGACGGCAGGCGCGGGCGCGGCAGGCGCGGGGCGCGCGGCACTGGGCGCGGCCCTGGCCGGCGGCGGCGGCGGTGGTCGGCTATCGGCAGCGGCTTCGGTCGTCGTCGGCTGCTGCTGTCCCGTCGCGGTGGCTCGTGTTTTGGTGGTTTGTACAATCCTGTGTAAACCCTAGGGTTTGCATTAAGGTTAGGGCAAATCATCAGATCACAAAGGCCTAAAAATCCAAAAGATTTGGTGTATCCAGATTTGAAGGCCTTGAAGATTTGGAAGATTTGAAAAGATTTGGATTTATCCAAATTAATTCAAAATTCAAATTTGTAATAGATAGATTTTATTTTCTATTTTTGGGGCCACGAGAAATTTTTGTTTGCCTTAATTGTCCTCGTATGATGTGTGATTTATTTATGTGCGCAATTAAGCATGTGTAGATAATAGGAAAAGCATGTTTTACTGCTTTTATTATTTACAGCTTTTCAAGCATGCTTATGTGATTAATTTCTTTTGTTGGATTATATTTTGGTAATTTTTGGGCTTGTTTAATTACATGCAAAAATTTGGAAAATATAATGACAAAAGGAAATTATGTGTGCGCATAAAGAAACCTTTTAAAAGAAAAATACTAAAAATATATTTTAATTAAAATCAATAGACCTCCACAAAGCGGTCCTAGGCTGTAAGTGTATCTCTCGTTCTAGTAAACGTCTACGAGTGTAACTTGCTAGTTCTCGGAGGTGCATGGGTACGGTTGTTGGGATTTCTAGAGAAATAATTTAAATAATGAGAATAGTGGGAGGGCTTTGCGTAAACGTCTACGAGTGTAGCTTGCGTAGACCTCTTTCACAAGTATTCTAGGATTGATTTGAATTATAGATAACAAAAGCTTTAAGGGCTGTGCGGTATGGTTACGTGCCATGCTAAACTGTCTCTTTTGGCCAGAGTTAAATTTGTGGTTAATTGCTTAGAAGCATCTTAGAATATAATGCAAGAATTGCATCCCTGTTCTTGAGAGATGGTTTGGTCTAAGGTTTTCACTAATTATTAATTTCTAGTGTCAAAAGCATCCTGACATGGTAGTGAAATTAAATGGATTGGGGCTTAAAACCCGCAGTTCTGGTTGAGGGTGACATCATAAACGTCTACGAGTGTAGCTTGCGGTGGGAACTCTTGGGCAATTAGTGGAAAACATTTGTGTTTGATTTATTAAAAGGTTTTCAATGCATTTGTTTTCGAAGTTCTACATGTATGTTCTTATTTAAGAATTTTATTATTTCGGATATGTCTATGTCTAGTGTTATCAATATTCTCGCACAAAATTCTCTAACTGGTCCAAAATTCCTGGAATGGAAACGCAACCTTAAATACATCCTGATTGTTGAAGAACACATGTTCATTCTACAAGTACTTTGTCCTATAAGTGCCCACTACTGAATCATCGCAAGAGGAAGTAAACTATTACAACGAGTGAGAGAGCACGTAGTTTCCATGACTCACCTCATGGATGAGCTAACTGTGCACAGTGGAGGTATCGACACTGAGGCTAAGGTTGATATCATACTGAACTCTCTACCCAAATCCTTTGAGAGTCAGACTGATTGCTGTCATGAACAAGAAGGAGTATACTCTTAACGAGTTGCTCAATGACTTGATGGCAGCGAAATCGGTTATGAATCCTTAGAAGGTTGCCTTAGCTACTTCTGGTAATCACTCTGCTGTATCGAAGGTATGAAGCCGAAAAGAGCGATTAAGAAGAAGGCTGGAAAGGTAACTGCGAAGGACATGGGAGCTGTTAATAAGCCTATGGGGAAACTTCGAGGGACAAGTGTTTTCAGGTAAGAAAGGACATAGGAGGAAAGATTGTCAGGCCCACAAGGCCAGACAGGGTATGCCATTTGCATGTATAACTGTAGCATGATTAGAGTGCAGCGTTACTCTTCCAAGAGTTGTAAGCGTTGACTTGTTTATCATGTTGTTATACTTTGCAGGGGACCGTGCCGATAAGGCTGGTGAGTGATGGCAAGAAGATACCAAACTGGATGAAGGCAACGTTTTATGACAGAGCTTTATGGAGTTTTTTTTCTTTACGTTTTGATGAACTAAGTACATTTAAGAGTTTATTTGTGGGCCGTGGTTTATCGGCAGGACAAATTTTATCAACTTTCTATAGATGTTTGTTATCTATGATTTCAATCATTGGCGATAACAATGCCATTCATTATGTAATGTTGATTTATACTCTTTATGTTACTTCGATCAAACATGTCCTTTATATTGCATGTAATTCATCCGTAATTGATAATCCTAGGAAGAGAAAACTTACTTCTTCTGATGAGGATCTTACATATCTCTGGCACTTGAGACTGAGTCACATCAACTTGAAGCGGATTAAAAGACTTGCAAATGACGGTACATTGGACCTAGTCCGGGCTGTACCTTATCAAGTCTGCGAATCCTGCATCGAGGGCAAGATGTCAACTAGGCCTTTCAAGGCTAGTCAGTCTCGAGCAGAGGAAGTGTTGGAATTGATCCATTCTGACTTATGTGGATCAATGTCCACGCAGGCTCGTGGAGGGTACGAGTACTTCGTCACTTTCATTGACGACTACTCAAGGTACGGATACGTTTACCTGCTTCGCTACAAGTCTGAATGCTTTGAGAAATTCAAAGAGTTCAAGGCTGAGGTAGAAAAGAAGGTCGGGAAAACTATCAAGTCGCTTCGATCTGACCGCGGTGGCGAATACCTCGGTAACGAGTTCCTGCAGTATTTGTCAGAAAATGGGATTACATCCCAGTGGACTGCACCGGGTACTCCCCAGCAAAACGGTGTAGCTGAAAGAAGAAATAGGACTCTTCTAGAGATGGTAAGATCAATGATGAGTTATGCAAACTTACCAATTTTGTTTTGGGGCTACGCATTGGAGACAGCAGCATACGTACTTAATGTGGTGCCTTCTAAATTAGTTCCTAAAACACCCTCTGAGCTCTTTCTTGGTCGCAAACCTAGTTTGTGCAAGTTTAGAGTATGGGGTTGTCCGGCACACGTACTGTCGAAGGAACCTGATAAGTTAGAAAGCACGTCAAAAGTAATGCTGTTCATAGGGTATCCCAGGCAAACAAAAGGTGGTTACTTTTACTGTCCTGAGAGTCAAAGAGTCGTTGTTAGCACCAACGCTAGATTCTTGGAGGACGAGTATGTGAGTAATCACAAGTCAAGGAGTGATATCGTTCTTCAAGAAATTGAGAACGAGAATGCAATTCCAAGGGAAGGGGAACGTGTAGATGTGGGTGCTCCTGTGAGAGGTACAACACCACAGACACGTTCTTCAGTGCAAGGTGCAGGACCACAAGTCACTGCACCTACTACTCACACGGCACCGATGCTTCGTCGTAGTGGGAGAGTTATTTTCCGGCTGGAAAGGTACATGTTCGTGGGTGAGTCTTCGGACTTGAGCCTGGAAGACAGACATGAGGACTCTGACCCACTAACTTACGAAGAGGCAGTGCAGGACAAGGATGTTGCCAAATGACGTGTCGCCATGGATTCAGAAATTGAATCCCTAACTGCTATGGATATATACCAGAAAACTGATTTGCCGGATGGCTTTAGGGCCATAGGGTGCAAATGGGTATACAAAAGAAAGAAAGGGGCGAATGGAAAAATCACGGCTTTTAAAGCCAGGCTGGTGGCAAAGGGTTATAGTTAGAAAGAGGGCATTGACTATGACGAAACCTTTTCACCCGTAGCCATGCTCAAATCCATCCGGATACTCCTTGCCATAGCTGCGCATATGGACCTCGAGATCTGGCAGATGGATGTCAAAACCGCTTTTCTAAACGGTTACCTTGAAGAAGGTAGAGACATCTATATGCAGCAACCCGAGGGTTACATAAGCAAAGGCGAAGAACATCTTGTCTGGAAGCTTAGGAAGTCCTTGTATGGACTTAAGCAAGCTTCAAGGTCGTGGAACTTACGTTTCAATGATGTGATTAAATCCTATGGATTTGCACAGTTGGAAAACAAAAGTTGTGTTTACCAACTTTGTGTCAGTGGGAGCGTGGTCTTCCTTGCACTTTACGTTGATGACATACTCCTATTTGGAAACAACGAGGGAGTGATGTCCGAAATCAAAGTTTGGTTGTCCGAACAGTTCCAAATGAAGGATCTGGGAGAAGCTGGCTACATTCTTGGGATTAAGGTCTTACGAGATCGTAAGAGAAGAATGTTGAGCTTATCCCAGGCATCCTATGTGGATACTGTGATAGCCCGGTTCAGCATGCAACTCGCCAAGAAAGGCTTGCTACCTTTCAGTCATGGCGTTCATAGGGGACCAGGATGAGAAGAAATCGACCTCAGGATATGTGTTTACCCTGGGAGGTGGAGCTGTATCTTGGAGGAGCTCAAAGAAGAAATGCATTGCTGACTCCACCATGGAGGCGGAATATGTCGCCGCCTCCGACGCCTCGAAAGAGGGGGTGTGGCTCCGGAACTACCTTTTAGAGTTGGGCGTGATCCCGAGTTTGCCAAGGAGCATCACAATTTATTGTGATAACTCTGGTGCAGTGGCAAACTCAAAGGAACCGCGGTCTCACAGGGCAAGCAAACACATAGGGAGAAAGTACCATATCATACGCGAAATTGTATCGAGGGGCGATGTGCTGATTAAGAAGATTGACACTGCTGACAATCTTGCTGATTCGTTTACAAAGAGCTTGCCGCAGAAAGTTTACGAAAGACATATTCGTGAGCTGGGTCTGAGGTGGATGCCGACCACTAACAGTGGTTAAAGTGACAGCAGACTGATAGACGGACTTTATATTCTGTAATAGCTTAGTTATGCTTTGAGTATAAGTGGGAGATTAATGGGTTTTGTATACTGAAAGCATTTATTATAATGAGTATACAACGGTTTATTTCTCCTATCTGTTAACAATCTTACATGTATGAACAATAGTATCCTCTTGTCTCACCGATAGGGACGATCATACGGCGTGTTGTAGATCGCAGAAGACAGTATGATCACTTGACCTAGTGAGACATTAACCTGATCACAGCCGAGACAGCGTATGAGGATACGTCTGTCCGGATGGCTGCGGCATTATCGGAATAAGTAGTCTGTCATGGTTACTTGACATGCTGGTACGCAGACGTGGCGTATTGATGGACCGCAGTGAGATATATTCGTCTGTCTGACATCAGCGAATAAAAGATCTTGTTATATTGATTGAGTCCAAACCCTAACGAAGGTTCAGGGGTTTGCACGGGTTGACTGTTGCTTTGACTTGCCATGGTGGAGAGCCTAAGTAACGTGATCGTATATCCGCATCTTGGGTAACAACGGTTCGTGTAGTACCGCTTGAGACTTGACTTAGGTAACCATATCCGAGTAATAGGATGGGGATGTAGGGTTTGAGTCTACGACTAACAACACGAGTTGTTATTCAATTCGCAGGATCGTTCTTAGGGTATCAAAATAAAACCAATTAAATAAACCATGCAAAGCCTATGCATGCTCCTACAAAATTAATTGTACAAGGATGGATTAGGGTTTGTACCTTTTTCACCGTTTGATCTACAGGACAGATCGGAGTATGATAACGGTGAAGAAACGTTCAGATCTGAGACGGAATACGAACAAAACGATGGCTTTCTTCCCTTTGAAGAAATCGATGGCTCTCTCTCTTTGTTCCTACAGATCTGATCTTCTGATCTGTATCCCTTGCTCCTTGGAAATCTGGTGAGGATTATTCTACCAAGTTGATTCAGCCGGAGGATTTGATCAGAGAAAATCCCTCCTTCCTGAATGCCCTAGCCGCCGCCCTCTCTCTCTGTATACTGAGATTGTGTATCACTTACAATTCTGATCTAGGGTTTGGCTATTTATAGTGTTAGGGTTTAATGAAAAACCCTAACCCTAATGGGCTTGAGCAGTGTGTGGGCCAGACCAGGGATCAGATGCAAATAATAAAGTGGGCCCTCTTTTATTAATTAATTCTCACATGTCCAACCCAGAACATTGATTAATTAATAAAGTATTGTTTTAACCTTCACCACGGTAACAATACTGACTCGCCCCTTTATTACCACGTTATTAGGAACGGGTTGCACCAAACTAACTTGATCCACATATTTAAGGTTTCAGACATTCATTAATTAATTTGGTTTATATGACAATCAACCACAATTAATTAATATCTTATTTCCTGAATAATACCACTCAACCTTTATCTCTTATGCTTGAACAAATCATTCAGCCTGCAGGACTTAGCATAAAGAACCTTGTGAGCTCATCAGGGAATGTCACCATCCTGAAACGGATATGTTACGATACATCCAGACTAAGCAGACCCCACACAAACTGCCAACACCCAAAATACGAGTATAAGGGTACATGTAAGACCCGCCACTATGGTAAATCAAAGTGCGGTCAACCTGTGTGTGCTTCTTATCCTTCAGTAAGGTTTAAGATCAAAGAAAGTATATTGGGATCTGGCTCGTTCATATGTCAATGAGAACGGCGCATCCCACTGTTGATCCCATCAATACATAAGAATGTACCGACACATCAAGTAGCCAGGATAAGCCCACTTATAAACTGATGTGCCGCAGCTTAAACCGACAGTCTATCCAGGAACCGTCTCAGCTGTGATACTCTTTATATCTCGCTAGGTCAAGCGAACCATATGATCCTCTTGTGATCTACAACACACCATATGGCCATCCCCTTCCACGAGATAAGAGGATATTATAGTTCGTCGTATGTTCACATTATCAGATAGCGAGATTTGTTTAATGTATCAACATAATGAAAGCCAGTATACAAATGCTTGATCAATTATGCTTTTCAGTATACATATCCCAACAGGGGACATTCCCTGAGGAGCTCAATAACATTCATCGTGCCAAAGTCCTGCAGGCTGATTAAGTTCGGGCACGAGTGATAAGGTTTGAGTGGTACTACTCAGGAATTATTAGATATTAATTAATTGTAGTTAGAGCTTGTCAGAGGCTCCGATTAATTAATGAATGTCCGATAACCTTAAATATGGGGATTCTCAATTAATGCAACCTGTTCTCATAACGTGGTAATAAAGGGGTAGGTCGGTATTAATTCTGTGGTGAAAAAGAATTAATATTAATTAATTAATTGTGTCCTGGGTTGTGGACATGGGAATTAATTAATTTGTAGGCCCACTTTATTATTTGCATTAGGTCCCAGCATTGGGACACAGCCCTGAAGATCTAATCTGGAGAACATATTATCTTTCTTCCTTCTCTTTCTTTTCGATTTTAATCTAAGAAATTAGGGTTCTAATTTCTGTTTCCGCAGATTAAATCGGATCGCGTGGTTGAATTGGATTTTGGAATTCAAACGCGAAAGATCGGTTCAGACTCGACGGAGTTACGGTAAACCCTAAAATCCATAATTCTTCGTATTAAATTCATAGGAGCATGCTAGGGTTTTGAGAATTTGAATTATGAGCAATATCCATAGATCGATCCGGTTCAATTTGGTTTTGGTGATTCGGTTCACGTAAAAACCCTACACTTCCACCAGACTCATCTCGTTATGCGAAGAAAAAGTTCCTCCACGATGTCAAACTCTATTATTGGGAGGACCCTTATCTTTGGAGGAGATGCACAGATGGGATTATCCAGCGTTGCGTTCCTCAGTCAGAGTGGCATCAGATCTTCGCTGCCTGTCATTCAGCTCCTAGCGGTAGCCACCATTCGGCCAATCGGAAGGCATTCAAGATCCTCGCGAGCGGATTCTACTGGCCTTCCATCTACGAGCTCTGTCGAGGATGGATTACAAGCTGTGATCGCTTCCAGAGAATTGGCAACATCTCGCGTAGGGATGAGATGCCCCAAACGCCTGTGGTCGAAGTCGAGATATTTGATGTATGGGGGATCGACTTCATGGGACCATTCCCGCCATCTCATGGTTTCTCCTACATCCTGCTCTCGGTGGACTATGTATCAAGATGGGTTGAAGCAGTTCCAACAGCCGCCAATGATTCAAAAGCAGTCATCAAATTCCTTCAGAAACTCATGACACGTTTCGGCACGCCAAGAGCCCTAGTAAGTGATGGGGGGTCTCATTTTTGTAACAAATGGCTTGCCTCTCTTCTTTGCAGGTACGGAGTCAAGCACCGCGTTACTACCCCCTACCATCCTCAAGGGAACGGGCTGACTGAACTCTCCAACAGAGAGATCAAGCAGATATTGGAGAAAACAGTGAAGCAGCGGAAGGATTGGGCTGTGAAGCTCGATGATGCTCTTTGGGCATACCGCACTGCTTACAAGACTCCCATAGGAACCTCTCCTTATCAGCTTGTCTTCGGGAAAGCTTGCCACCTCCCCGTGGAGATGGAGCACAAGGCTTGGAGAGCCGTGAAAGAGTTAAATCTAGACTGGAAAACGGCTGCATCAGAACGTGCCATGGTGCTGAATGGACTGGAAGATTTTTGAGACGAGGCCTACGAGAACAGCATCATCTACAAGAGACGAGCGAAAAGGTTCCACGACAGAGGAATCCGCCCACGCGTCTTTGGTCCGGGTGACAAAGTTCTCTTATTCAAATCTCGACTTCGCTTCATGCCCGGGAAACTGTAGTCAAAGTGGGTAGAGCCATATACCGTTGCCCGCCAATTTTGCAATGGTGTAGTCGAAATAGCTGGCCAAGATGGAAGGAACTTCACGGTAAACAGACAGAATTTAAAGCCGTACTACTCCCCACTCGACATCTGCGTGGTGGAGAAGTACTATCTCAACCGTCCGTAGGGAAACAGGTATCGTCGAGCTAGCGACGTTAAACCAAGCACTTGTTGGGAGATAACCCAACAATTTTCATTTTTTTTTCAACTTTCATTTTTTCAAATTCCAGAGTTAGGGTCCCGTCGATCGATGGAGGAAGTCCCGTCGAATGACGGAAGTTTTCAAGACCCGTCGATCGATGATGCAGGCATCATCGATCGACACTACATGCACCGTCGATCGATAGAAAAATTCCTGCGAAATTTGTTTTTTGATTTTACCGTCGATTGACGCTAAACGAGCGTCGATCGACGCTCGCGATTCAGAGGCGTGGGCAGAGAATTATAAAACGGGATTTTCATCCCATATTCAAACACAAACACACACGCACGCACCCTCTCAACCCAAAACACCCACGGTTTGATTTTTCTCTCCAAAACTTGCAAAATCCACGCAAGGTACGTATCCTAGACTACTCCTCTACGATTATTTAACGATTTTTGCATGATTTGAGCATGATTTTTGTAAATTTTGGCCTTGGAACCCTTATTTCAATTTCTTGCTCATGTGTTGATTTCATTGCAAACTTCGCTCATTGGTCAATATGTATGATAGTCTTAGTCGATATATGTGCTTTATGTGAATTTGTATCCGTTGGAATTGCCCAATTTTAATGGTAGCAAGTTTGGAGGGAATCCTTAATTTGGGGGAATTTTTGAATTTTCGTTTTTAAGGATAATTGTCGAATTGGGGATGTACATTGGGTGTTTGGGATGTGAATTGCATGAATTTGAATTTAATTTTGCATGGGTAGAAGCATGTTAGGCTTAATTGCGATCTTTGTTCGATAATTTTGTGCTTGGGAATTGTTTGATGATTGTTGGATATTTTGCTAAACAATTCCTTATCTACCCTTGCAGCAAAAATGATTGATTCACCGACTTTCACCACCCAAGAGGCCGTGGAGCGCTATCATAGGTTCGGGGGTAGGAAGTACACCATCAACCAGACATTGTACCCCTACTCAAGGATGATGAAGAAACTCGGCATCCGGGAGGATGTTCTGACCATGTTGGACAGGGTTGGATGGAGGACCTGGATGACACGGCGATGGCCGACTTACCCATCGCTCGTGCTGGAGTTTTTTGCAACCCTTAAGGTGTTCGAGGTCCAGCCGAAGTCCGAGCCTACCTCCATCAATTTCTAGCTGAACAATGAGACCCACATTCTTCCGAGGAACGTCCTCGACGAGATATGGGGGGTCCCAACTGACGGCACTGGCACCCCTACGACGCATTTCAACAATGTCGAATTTTGGAGGCTGATTACAGCCGATGCCCCAGCTGATCCAAACCTCTTCGACGTCGGCAACCTGAAGGCATCTTCAATCGACAACCCCGTGTTTTGCTACCTTCAGCGATGCATGGGGGTGTCAATCTCAGGACGGCACGAGAGTACCAAGGTGAGAGTGGGGGAGCTCTACGCCTTGTCCTGCTTCCTCACTGGAGACCACTTCAGCTTCGCCGCCCTCATCATGGACCACTGGAGGCACCAGCTCAAGGCCACCAAGGGCAACATTTGGAGTGGGGGATTGATCACCCCGATTGCCGAGCATCTAGGGATCGACTTGTCCGACCTCGAGGTACTTCAGGACGAGAAGGGATTGGCCACCGAGATTTTAGTTCGGATGCAAGTTCTTCTACCCCGCGAGTGCGGATGGCTCTTGAAGATGTCGAACGGGGACAAGTTCCCATTGCCGCAGCCGGACCTCACCCGAGTCACCGATTATCACTTCCGTGATAATTGGTTGATGAGTTCCCCTGCCCACTTGGCGGCCATGGTTGGAGCCCGAGGAGGAGCAGGCACGTCCAGAGTCATTCACCGACCGGAGGCACAGGCCGGGCAGGGATAGTCTGATATCCCATCACAGCAGGGGATGGGGGATGATGCGCACGTGCAGCAGCACGTAGGAGTTGAGGATGCAGCGCTCGGATGGACAGGTGGGGCGTCAACCAGTCACTATCCCGGAGAGTCTTCCTCTTTCGGAGTTGACTTGGCGACCCTCTACCTCTACATGCAGCAGCAGGCAGCCTTGCAGGCGACGGAGCGGGAGCTTCAGGGCCAGTTTCGCCAGCACGTGACCACGAGGCTTGACACACTCGAGGATCAGATGCAGAGACTGCTCCGGAGCACCGAGCTGGACTCCACCTATGTTCGCCGCCAGCGAGAGCGTTGGACCCGCAGGCGGTTACTTGCCGATGATGCCGCCCCGGATACTGCGATGGATGATGCCCCGGAGGATGAGTGAGGTACCGTTTCTCTTTTCCTATCTAACTTGCAAACTTGTCCACTCCTCGGAGTGAAACAAATTTGGGGGGATGATGATCGGAAAAGGGAAACGTTTTTGTTTGTTTGTATTCCATTCACTACTTTCTGTTTATTTTTTATTTTTGTTTCTTTTTGTGTTTTGTTTTCAAACCATCACCATCCTTGTTCTTTTGCTTCAGTGTGAATAGTTGATCTTTGCAAGGATTTTTCTTCAGAACTAGTACTACATTGAATTTTGATTTGTGGTATTTATTATGATAGGAAAGTCTAGACAATTATTTAGGAGCTTTTGAACATAGGGCAGTCGGAACTTTGGATTGTGTTGGTATTCAAAATATGATTTGTCTTCTCCTTGAAATTGTGATTGTTGAGTAGGACTTGAGATATTTGTGAAATAAGCATGATAATCTATGTGATAGAGTAGCCGATGATAGGAGTCTTTTTATTTGATAAGTTGAGCTTTGAAGTATAAATTATTGCGTGAAAACTGATTAATGTTGGATAATTTTTTAGGAGAACAAAATTCAGCCCTGAGAAAATTTGTGCCTATCTTTCTTTTGTTGAGTGTCAAGATTAATGATTTATTTCCTAGAATTTGACTTATTTCTCTCTTAAGATTGCATTAAGTGTGGTAATAGGGTGAATATGATTTTAGGCAAGTTCTTTCATAGCCATCTCTCATACACTAACCTGAAATTTCCACTTGTAACCCCTTTGAGCCTAGAATGAAAATTTCTTTGATTAGAAGGGTTGAGGAAGTGAAAATAGTGAAATATTTGGAAGGTGTTTAATGAGAGATATGAGTTTGAGTCCTGGAAGAAAGAATATGGGTTTCCAAGGAAAAAAAAAAGAAATAAAATGAAGTGAACATTGAGTGAAAAAGAAAGAAAGAAAAGAATTTATGAGTTTGAAGATCGTAGTTCACTATCGAAAAGAAAAGAAAAAGAAGAAAAATAATGATTAAGAAACCCTAGAAAATTTTGTAAGGACAAGAAGGAATAAGGATGTGTTGTGGTTATGATATGTTTGGTTTGTTGGGGAAGAATTGTAGGAATTTCAGTCACTTAGACAAATTTATCCCACCTTTTAGGTAAGCCACATTACAACCAAAATAAGACTTAATTGATTCCCTGAAAATCCACACTAACAAGCAGTGGAGAGATGAGAAATCTGTCAAACTTATGGTGAAATAATCTGCAATCTTGGGTGAGTGAAAACAGAACCCTTTACTCTTTGAGCGATGAGTGCAAACACTTTCCGGTGAGGTTCCTCCTCAATAATTAACAATAAAAATCTATTTTGATTGCATAATTTATATGAATGGGTGATGCTTGGATAATAAAATAGACTTGTGAGGCATTGCACACTTTTATCTGCATGTGATTTAAATTCTTATCTTACAGATTGATCGAGGACGATCAATGGTTTAAGCTTGGGGGAGTTGATAAGTTGATATTTTTACCAACTTATCTATTGTTTCTTTGTCTATTTTGGTAATGTTTGAATCGTTTTTAGTGTCTTTTTGAGCATACATTGGCTTTTGTGCTTTTTATGGTGTGTTTGATAAATCATGCAGGTTTTTAGATGAAAATCGGAGGATTTTGGAAACTTGTTCGCCACAGCTTCAGAGAAGATCGACGAAAGAACTCGAAGAGATCGACGCAGGAGTACTGAAGCAGAACCACCGTTGATCGATGCCAACCGGCCATCGATCGACGATGCTTTGTCCTTCCCGTCGATCGACGAAGGATTGGCCGTCGATCGACGGACTGTCGCGGGGCAGACCATATCTTTTCTGTTTTCTGAAGATGAACACATATCTAACTGTTGGTCCCTTATGATCAGAGTCGTCGTGGTTATTAACAAAATACACACACGAAGTGCAGCGGAATAGATTGCGTTTTCTTGTACTTAGATTATTCTCAAATTTATCTTCGTTAGGGTTTTCTTAGGTTGCTTTTTCAATTATACGCTAGTAACGTGGTTACTAGGTTTTAAAGCACGATGGTTTGAGAAACAGTAACAACAAGACAACACACAATTTATAGTGGTTCGATCAAGTGATCTACGTCCACTCCTTAGCCGAATCGCTAAGAATTTCACTAGAAAGTATACGGTGTACAAAGAATTTCCTTCCCTGTTCAGGAGCCAGCCTTCTGAGAATCTGTCTGCTTCACGGCTATCTTCTGATACTCCGGACTTTCTTGGCGTAGCTCCAGCTGAGTCAAGGGCGCACCTTCGTAAAACTCGCTTTCACCACTTACTTTGGAGTAGTTTAGAGTTCTCTCCGAACTATCAAGTGTGCTTGGCTTCAATGCCCGCGTTAATCAATTTCTTCACACGAAATTGACTGCTGGATGCTCTCCTCAATTGGAAAGTGATCCCAATGATTGAGGATTCTTGAACCAGTTCAAGAATCACCCGGACGAATGTCAAACGTGGTGAGACACTCGGATGTTGAAGGCCTTTTTGTATCTCTTGAATTCGCCTTTCAATTGGACTACTCTCTTGCCTTTTTGATTTTTTCGTATATCGTGTGTCTGATTAGAGAGTGAGTAGCACCTGCATCATCATTTGACTTCTCTTTTATAGTTATGATCTTGAAGTCTGGGTCGATAGATCCGTTTAGACACAACGGATCTTTCTCCTTAAATGCGGGTGGCTAATTATTGATTATTCTGCTTTCTGACAGGCTTTTCCGTCCTACTTCTTACATGGCTAATTGTCGCGCGTTGTTCAGAGTGGCGGTGTAGCAGTCCTCTAGTTTGCTTTGCTGAGCGTCTGCTAGTACGAGATGCTGGGTCTTTTTCAGCATGCTTTGTCTGCTACTCCAATTTGATCTGCTAGCATCTTCAGCGGTCAAGGATGCGTTTGTCGAATGCTTTGAGTGCTGATCTTCTTAGCATTCTTAATACGCATTACCTTCAGCATTTGTTCGATGTTTGCTGAGGTATTCCAATAGGCCTATTCTATTACAACACGATGTTTTAACCTATACAGGACATTACATCGGATGCTAAGCTATGCTAAGGTTCAGCAATGATCGACCGTCTACTAAGGTTTGATCCAACAAAATCTTTTACAATTAGAACCTAAGGGTAAATTACAAGTATTTTCCCAACACTAACTGAATACCAAGGTTAGTCCTTAGAGTTATTACTTCATGTAATCCTTGTATAGGATAATCGAGTTGTAATAGTTCGGGTAAGGCAAACCACCAAAAACTGTGGAACAGTTTTTTAGGAGAAAACTGTTAGAGCAGAAGGATCGGAGAAAACTGTGAAGACGGTTTAAAAGGTCCTATGCAAAGAAAACTGTGAAGACGGTTTTATGAAGAAGCATGTGAGAAAACTGTGCAGATAGTTTTAAACTGTCAAGAACGATATAGCGGTGAAAACTATGGACACAATTTTCATAAAGAAACTGTAGAAGAGGTGCTCACAGTTTCAGACCAGCATAGTTTCACACCAAAGGGAACACGTGAAAAGCAAGATGCCGAACAATCATAAAGAGCATGGAAGACTCAATGTAAGGAACAGAGATACACTCAGTTATGACAGGAGTACTACGTTGTTCAAGTCTGACACAAAGGACAAAACTGTCTCTGCAAAAGCATGGCGGTGATCAGAAAAAGTCAGAGGAGCAGGTCTGCTTTTCAGAAAAGTATGACCATTGATTGGACATCGTATGAATTATCTCTACCGGCTATTTTCAAATATCAAATTATAAATATCAGAGAGACCAGACGAACAAAGAACACTTCCGAACCTTGCCATTACTCTGCCAAATTTAAAGCTCAAGCATTAAAAACTCTCAAGCGAGAAGGCATTAACTTCGTGGTTCATTTATTGAACTCGAGGCATTATTGCTTAAGGAATCTTTTGTGATTCACCGTGTGACCTTGAGTACAGGAGGATTATGTCTTTCGACTTAGTCTATTTTCTTGGTGTTCTTACTTTTAGAGTAAGAACACAGCAGCCTGGTTCTCAGTCGAGGAATAGATTCTTATGAGCTTTTGCCAACCTACGATTGTTCTGGGAAGAACTCAACCATCCAATCACCAGAGAAGGAGAAGGGAGGTTTGTCCTCAATCCGATTCCGATGATTGCTAGTTCTGAGAAGACTTCAAGGTGCCACCTGGTTTCGAGGAACTGAAGAAGGAGTGAACGTTATCTACCTGAGCGAGTGATCCAGTTTGCTGCGAACGGTGGTTTTCGTGGTGATTGGCTATAGATCGTGAGGAGTGTAAACTTCATCTTCTTAGTGAATTACCGGATTAATTTCTGAAGAGTGGACGTAGGACTTATGGCTCCGAACCACTATAAATATCCTGTCTCGATTACAGTTTTTCGTACCTTTATCTTACACAATTCTAAACTGAGTTTTGAAACCTTCAATACTTCGCTAAAGTGTTGAAGTGTATATCTGAAAACTGTTTAATTAAAACTGCTCGGCAACACAATTTTTATAACCCTAAACTGGGAAACTGACCCCCCAGTTTGAGAGTGAAACTGCTTGTAAAAACTTCCGCTGCACATTTATACGTACTTTGATCAGGGACCAACACTTATCTCCCAACACATAGAGAAATAGATCACTGGAGAAATCAATGATCTTTACGCAGACATCTAGAAAAAAGGCACTGAGGAGATAGAGGTGTTGAGGAGTGAATTCAGACATTGGAGGAGATATGACATCTGTTCTAAAGAACTGAAGCAGGAGGACTCTAGAATCATGAAAGCTAGGCTCAGTTTCACCTTCTGGAGATCCAAAGAATGTTGGCCTGACTCTTGGATAGATCAAAAGCATAGCCAACAACTTTTTATGGAACTAGTTCGATCATAACTTTTGAATATTAAAGCTTACAGAGTTTAAATAAGGAAAAACAGTGTACCACATACTGGATCCATCATGGAGCCTCCAACACCAAATCAGCTAAATAGGACAGCAGCACCTGTGCCTTCTTCTCCACCATTTCGAGTCATCATGTGCATTGAAGATGAAGATTGCTCATTAATTGATAGGAGAGCTGAAATCAAAAGAGTGAGGCAAAATCTTCACACACAAACTGATATACTCCTCACTTCACCTCGCTCAAAAGAAAATTATTGAGGCAAAATTTCAACGGGAACTAAGATTTAAAGAAGAACAAAAAGCAGCACGAGCTCAAATCTATTTTGAGGAAAGACATAGGACGATTGAACCTCTTCCCTTGATAGAAGAAGAACAAAGAGCAGACCAAATTCTATCAGAAGAAGAGAATTAAGAAGTCCAAGTCCTGCAGAAAGAAGAAGTTATCAACATCGACAGAGAAAATGTTGGGACATCTAACGTAGGTGATTCTACTATGACCACCCTGGGATCCACAATGACATGCTCATCTTCTCAATTCTTCCATGAACAGTCCTCTACTAGCTCCCTCGACATTTCTTTTGCTCATTCACTTGTTGTCGGTATGGGAAACTACATCGACTCTCAAATAAACGGCATCAAACAAGAATACAGAAATCAATTTCGTGAAGATTGTACTACTGTGGCAGTAGAATTTAACAAGACTCAAACAATGGCAGACGAGACCAGAGCCAAAGTCCATTAACTTTCCTCCACCGTAGCTTCTCTGATTACTATTGTCAAAAGGGGACGAGGAACGTAGAAAATAGGAAGAAGAAAGAAATCAAAGAAAAGAGGTTGAGAAGAGAAGGGAAATGGAGTTAGATTACTTGCTTGAAATGGCTCAGAAGGTGGATGCCTTAACCAAAAAGTGAAATGGATACTACCTGATCATTAACCCCTTCTATTACAATCCTTTGTTTTTTTTTTTTTTTTGGTATGAGTTATAAACTGATGGTGTCTGGTGACAATAGGCTATTTATTCGATATCTTAATGGTTCTTTGATGATTTATCTATTCCTGAAAGTAATCAGTTTTTTCACCTTTGAACTTAATTAAGAAATATCTCTCCAATTTAGGGGAAGATTATTAGGGTAGGGTGGGTAATTAAAGTGTTCAGTTCTTAAGTATTAGATTTTAATAGAATATTCTTTGTAAACTTATAACTGACACTTTACCAACTTAATAGCAGTAGTTTTTTGACAACATCAAAAAGGGAGAAATTGTTAGGAAGTATTCCTACAAAATTGTTGTTTTGATGTGTGAAAAGTTTGTATAGAAACTACCAAGTTAGGAGTGTCTCTAGATTAGCTTAGTTCATGTAAACTTGAAAAGTCCTGTTAGGATATATCGAGTTGTAACAAAACTGACGAAGCTGATCAAGACAAACTGGACGGAAATACAAAGCCCCTGTTTGTATCGTGCAAAGTAAGGAGAGACCGACTACCAGTTTGGAGCTGATGACTCAAAGAAACTAACGGAAGACACCAACCTAGATCACCTCCAGTTTACAAATGTCAGTTCCTACTCGCACGAAGAGACAAAGAGAATAAGTAGGTGAATCAACAAAGATTAGTATTTAAGAATGAAGACTCATTAATGATTGAAGAAGCACTAACCAGTTCAGATTCCTCAGATGGGCAGAGTTGTTCTAACACAAAAGCAGAATATCGACTTTCTGTGTCAGAAAAGGATGAATCAGATGCCGAACCTCAAGAAAAGTGCCTTGCTCCTGTAAAAAATGAGACTCATCAGATTGGACATCACTCCAATGTCTCTAAATGACTACAATTTGAATTACTCATACTTCATCTATAAATACACGAAGTACTCAGAGTAATGAAATATAGAAATAAGAAAAAGCACCGAAACTCAGCTCAAGTAAAAACTTGATCGTTTCTATAATCTAGGCTCTCTCAGCATTCTATGTGTCATTTATTGAACATGAGAATCGTATCTTCTCAACTTGAGCTATTGAATTGGTGTTCTTTCTCTCCTAGAATGAACAAAATTGTCAATGCAGATATCCAGCAGTGATTCTTACGGGTGTCTAGCCAAACAGTCCAACAGTTCGGAAGGAACTATAAAGCTCTCAACTCCGGAGGAGGAGCCTGCGTGGTGTGCCCACACTCCAAATCTACGAAGCCGAAGGGACCAAAAGCCTGGACGAGTGAGTTAATGGACTGGTAGATACTGGCATCTTCTAGCTACCAATAGATCCGAGACTCATCTGTAACTGAAGCTTAGTGAATTTCCAGACCAATGTTTGAAGAGAGGACGCAGGATTCAAATTTTAGAGCTAAGGCAAGGGGACAGTCCCAGCATATTGCACAATGCTCTGAACCTCTATAAATTCCTTGTCTTTACTGCTTTCTTACATTTCTGCAAGGTTTTTAAAAATCAACACATTTTAATGTTGTAGTATATTCGAACTGAACAAATAATTCACTAATCGTAGACAATGTTTTCAGAAACACAAACTGGTCAAGAACCACCAAATTATGAGTGCAAGTCTACATTTTGAAATTTCTGCTGCACACTATATATACTCTGATCTCGGGACCAACAATCGTTATCTTCGTCACTTGTCAATGGCGGCAACGTTATCTTCATCATCAATTGATAGAGTATGGAGGCGAGCGAATTTGTAGAGGAGAGAAACCGAATGCTCAAAGAGAAATGCAGCAGCTTAGCTCGGCTGTCATCTCTCATTTTAGATCTGAGCCACTTGCTGCTGGACAACGATTGGAGAAGCGCATACTAGAGAACACAAATCAGGTGGATCATCGTCGCATTCATGGACAGTATCACCCATGCCTGCGATTGATTCAATCTCAACCCTCAATTCACCGGACCGTAACCTAACTCTGATACCACATTAGATTTGATAGTGTAGAGCGAGAAAATATAATATTGGGAGCCAAAGTAAGGGAAAAAATTTATTTCATAATATTGAGGTACATTTTACAAAATAAGCCATATACTATTTATAGAGAAATATTAAGTAAAACTAATCTTATTAACTCTTCATTTTGGATCCTTCTTGATACTTTCAACATGTTGTCTGGCCTCTTTATAATTTGAGAAAGTAGTTTGAGGAAGTGGGTTGAGTAGAATGGGTTGCGGAGACGGGGATCGAGTAACTCGAGGCATGTTTAAGTGCTATATATATGAAAAAGATTTAATGTATTTTATTTCTTAGTTTTGTGGGATTTATCCATATTAGATTAGAATTTGAATACATATAGATTTTTACCATGTCAATTTGATTTCCTTATGTATCGTGGAACCTCTTCCTATAAATATCTATGCTCTCCACCTTTGTAATTTGTCACATACTCATATTTTTTTACTATAGTAAAGATATTACCGAGAGGCTTGAAGAGTGAACGTAAAACTCATGTTTAAACCACTATAAATCTACATATTCTTTATTTATTGTTTAATTATTTTCACTCATGCGGAACGTAATATGTGTTGGTCCCGGTTTTTCAGAGTATAATACGTACGCAGCGGAAATAAAGTTAATTTGATTTCTTGCACGCTACTAGCACACAGCTGACAACTGGCAACTAGTCAGCTGGTGCTGGTTAATCAGTACACAGCTGACAACTGGTCAGCTGGTGAATCAACACTTAGAATATTTTGCCAAGTTTGCACAATTATATCAGTTTCAGAACATACACCAGCACTTGAGTGCTGGGTTTTAAATCAGAATAAAAAGCAGAAAACTGATAAAGGACAAAAGGATTTATAGTGGTTCGAT
>JAPKLW010000088.1:433138-460614 GCA_026898455.1 Plectranthus barbatus
AACAAGTAAGCTACTGGGGGAGGAAACCAGACAGATTTCCCAACAATATGGGATAGGTAGTTAAAATAAAAAATATATACTACCTCCGTCCCTTTAGAATTGTCCCCAAGGGGTTCGGCACAGTAACCAATGTGAGTAGAGATAGAGGAAATTAGTATTTTATTAGTAAGTGAGAATAAACTTTTCATTTTAGGTAAGTAGACAATTAAATGAGACGGACGAAAAAGGAAAGAGTGACAATTGAAGTGGGACGGATGGAATATATAATAAGTAAAATAACAAGCAACTTTATTGATCGATCGAGTTTGAGTGGATCAAAAGAGCCAATTGTTTGTGAAATTTCTTTTGCAGCGTGTCAAGAGATAATTTATTTTATATATAAAACCAAACAAAACCAAGTTGAAGAGATCGGTTGAGTTTTGTTGTTATGAATAATTATTCACTCACAATCAATAAATATATTATTTTGATGGGAACCATCAAATGAAAACAAAACATGCATGGTGGAGTAGAATAATTGTTGAATTATTTTTGTTGAACTTTTTTGGTACGATGAGAGTTTTGTGATGATTGATGATCAATCTGGACAACTGCAACTAATTTAATAATTTAATCCTATATATTTATATTATAAATACTCCTACTTGCAGAGAGGAATATTGAAAGAATTAAATCACAAGGAATTTAGTGAATTAATATAAATAGATCTAGTTGATGAAAACCGCATACATCTTGCTAGCTGAGTTTAAGAGGTGGGTTCTTTTCTAACTTTCTTCCTATTTTAGTCTTGTTTCATTTACGTTTTTTTTTTTTTTTTTGGTATATACATCATTCATTCATTATATAAAATGCATAATTTATATTCATAATTTGATGTGTGAAATTATTTCTAACGGGGAAAGGAATTAAGAGTGATATCAGTGTAGTGCATGAATATACATGTTTTAGAATAAACCTTTTTTTTTCAGTTTTTTAATTTCCTTTTGAGGGCTATCAATTAGAATTGTGAAAACGCATAACTCAATATATAAATTTTTATATGAGAAGTTAATTCAACAATTATTTCTTCTTTAGTTACGTCCATAAAAGCCAGTTTTAGAGTAGATTCAATCATTAATTTAATTACCATGGATATGTAATATTAATTCATTAATCGAGATTAAGAAAAAAAATTTGTCACTTTTGCATGGAGCTCTAGCTAATGCTAACTAAAAATTTTCTTGAGATAGAGTGAAAATGGACTACGAGATAGCCGGGATTGTTGCAGCCTTGCTTTTGTGGGCAGCTTGGGCGGTGGCCACCGAGCGGCGACACCGACGGCTGGAAGAGTTAGGGAGGCTGCCGCCGGGGCCGCGGCCGTGGCCGGTGGTGGGAAACATGTTTCAGCTGGCTGGAAGCGCGTCGGCCCCACACCAGTCTTTCGCCAAACTGGCCGACAAGCACGGCGCCGTCATGACGCTCCGGCTGGGGTCCATGACCACGGTGGTTGTCTCCTCAAACGAGGCGGCGCGCGTCATGTTCAAGAATCACGACACCGTCTTGGCGGGGAGAAAGATCTACGAGTCGATGAAGGGCGACATCGGCAACGAGGGCTCGCTCATCACCGCCCAGTACGGCCCGCACTGGCGGATGCTCCGGCGTCTTTGCACGGCGGAGTTCTTCGCCTCCGGCCCCCTGGACGCCATGCGCGGCGTTAGGGCCAAGTGCGTGGATCAGATGCTGCAGTATATAAGCGAGGCCGCCGGTACCGCCGCAGCGCCGAGCGGCGGCGCTGGTGTGGATGTTGGTAGGTTCTTCTTCTTGATGGCGTTCAATCTGATCGGAAACCTAATGTTCTCGAAAGATTTATTGGAGCCGGGTTCGGAAAGAGGGGCGAGGTTCTTCTACCACGCCGGAAAGACTATGGAGTTCGCCGGAAAGGCAAATATTGCAGATTACTTTCCGGTGCTGAGATGGGCAGACCCGCAGAGGATAAGGAGGCGGACGCAGTTTCACGTGAAACGAGCGTTCGACGTGGCGGAGGAGTTCTTGAGAGAGAGGATGAGAGAGATTAAGGATGGGAGGGCGGCGGCGGCGGCCTCGTCGGAGAAGAAGAAGGATTACTTGGATGTGCTGTTGGAATACAGAGGTGATGGAGTGGAAGGGCCTCATGTTTTCTCTTCAACCACCATCAATGTCATCGTCTTTGTAAGCTCCACTCATACATCTTTCTTTAGTCTTATCTTCTTTATTCCAATATTTAGTGATTTAATATGTTCATTAAAACTTAATGAATTTCTCAAACTATGTCTAATTTTCCTAACTCGAGGATCATAAAATGAACATGGATACGTATTTTTGGTTGTTGACACCTAATGGTTGAGTAAGGGGCTGCCTAATTGGTCATGAAGCTAATTTGTATATTCTTTTTTTTTTTAATTAAATTTTTGTAAAATTTTATTTTATTTATTAATATTTTTATATTGAAAATGTTAAAAATAAATAAATAATTGATTGATTAGCTAATTTATAAAAACTGGTTAGTCACTAGATCCTATCATGCTTATTTAATCTTACAACCAATACTAAAATCACACATATGTGTTTAGATATTCTAACAATAAATATTTTGAATACAAAAATATGATGATAAAAGTATTGATCATTCTCTCTAGCTCCTACTAACAAGATATAAATCACACTTCAAATTTTACAAGTGTTGCCCTCACAAGTCACATGAGATCATCTCTTATTTTCATACTTTATCATTTCATTATTAAAACTATTAATTTTCATTTAATATTTTTTAATTTTCAAGTTTTAACTAAAATTTAATTATCAAAATGATTAATTTATTACCATAATATGTGATCTTATGTAAATCTAATTTTTGTTATATACATTATATTATACTTAATCTTTATTTTCATAATAATAATTACTACCTCTGTCCTGCTGGAGTAGTCTCATTTTTTATTTTTTTTTTGTCCCATAAAATAGTCTTATTTTCTTAAAATGACAAACTTTTTCACACTCATCAATAAATATTAATTTCACTACACTCACAACTCTTAATTCTCATGCCGAAAAGAAATGAAACTACTCTAATGGGACGGTCCGGATGGACGGAGTATTAAAATTATAGTAACCACAATAGTGAAATATCAAGTGGAACAGAAGATTGAATCGGTAAGTTTAGTATAACATATTAATACAAATCAATTGGTTAAGATTTGTTAAACATTCCTATTTGGACATATATATAGTAATGATGTAATAAAGAAAAGATTTTATCAATCAATTGGTTTGTCGAATACAGCACATTTGAGTCATTTACTAATGGAATAAAACATCTCTCTTCACATATCTTTCACAGGAAATGTTCACCGCAGGCACCGACACCACCACCAGCACACTGGAGTGGGCCATGGCGGAGCTCCTCCACAACCCCAAAGCTCTGGCCAAAGTCCAGTCGGAGCTGAGAACCGTGATCGGGCCGGGAAAAAAGCTAGAAGAAGAAAACCTAGATGAGCTCCCATACCTGAAAGCGGTGATCAAAGAAACCCTACGACTGCATCCACCACTCCCATTCTTAGTCCCCCACAAAGCCATGGATTCATGCAAAATGCTGGGGTTTCACATCCCCAAAGAAACTCAGATTCTCGTGAACGTCTGGGCGATTGGGAGAGACCCCAAGACCTGGAAGGATCCGGCTGCATTCAAGCCTGAGAGGTTCTTGGAGCCGGACGCGGCCGCCGATTACAAGGGCCACCACTTTGAGTTCATACCTTTCGGCTCTGGCCGGAGGATTTGCCCTGCGGTGCCGCTGGTGTCGAGGGTGCTGCCGCTGGCTTTGGGGTCGGTTCTCCTCTCTTTTGACTGGGTTTTGGCCGGCGGGATGAAGGCGGAGGAGATGGATATGAGCGAGAGAATGGGAATTACGCTGAGGAAAGCTGTGCCCTTGAGGGCTATACCAGTTCCATACGCATGAATGATGCTAGTTTGTATAGATTGGAATTTGGATTGTGTGTTGATCGATATGTATGATTTCGAGAAAATAAAAATAATTTAAGAAAACATATTAAATTGCATAAACATAAAGAACTTACTAGAAAATAAAAGGGTTTCGTGTTTCCCAACTCTCAAAACTCTAAAAACTAAATTGCAGAATGAAAATATGAAAATAGATCTGAAAAATATGAAAGGGTTTCTGAAAAAGTCGAATTTTGTAGGTATTATAGAGGTGGATGTGTATCCTATCAAATCTAGGGCTAAAGATATGATAAAATCTGATTTTGATCGAATTTCCGCGCCAGCAGACTCGCGTCGATCGACGTGGGAAGTGCATCGATTGACGTGGCTCTATCTTCGGCGTCGATCGATGTGGATTCCACATAGATCGATGTGGTCCTGTCTCGCCCCCTTCTGCGCGGTCTCACGGTTTTGGTCATAACTTCCTCTCCCGAACTCTGATTGACCCGATTCCAGTTGCGTTAGAAAGCTAACTCGAAGCTCTATCCATTGCCATGTGCCAATAGCCCGAATTCCTCTTGTGGAAGAACGCTTCACTGCTACTCTTACACGTCACTACTTTCGGAACGCTTTTCCAGTGAATTTGGCCTAAAACTTGTGGAAACATACCAAAACACGCATAACACCACCGAATATTGACTCATGCATAATATATATATATAAACTCAATAAAACTACATAAAATAGTAGAAAATAATATAGATAAGTGAGTAAAATAATGAGCTTATCACCATGTTATATCCATAACAATGGGAAGTCAAAGTTAAGTACTTTCTCTCCCAAAGGTGATGAAGGGATATTCCTTGGATATGGGCATCCTTCTCACAAGGATTATAGAGTGCATAACAAGACCACCAATCTTGTGGAAATAACATGCAATATTGTTTTTTGTGAAGGATTATAGAGTGCTTGACAAGACCACCAATCTTGTGGAAATAACATGCAATGTTATTTTTGATGAAGCTACGTTAGTGCGCAGGACCATGAAAGAGCAAGGACATGTGTTTCAGGAGACCAAGGATGTCAATGGATAATCGGGCTCGAATATTTATGATGTTGCACCGATTGTTCTGACTAGGTTCATGAGTGATAACACATCTCTGCTGGAGACCTCGGCTGGTCAGCAAACAACTGAGAGGGCCGATGATGAAACTAGTATTGCTGGGGCCTCATAAAATCCTCCAAAAGAGAGCACAAGTCAAGGTTGAACTCAAGAAGAAGAGAACATTCAGCAAAACGAAGATGTTGCTGAAAATCCTCAAAACGGCGAGAGGATTGCTGAAGACAGATCTGCTAAGAACACTCCGGTGCAATCTGCTGAGCAAAGACTTTTCATTATCCTAGCAAATTTCAATTCAGCAAATGGACTCCCAGCAAACAACAATCCAACTAACAACAACTCAGCAAGTATTCTTGATAACTTTCAAAATTTACAACTTGTTGATGTTCCTATTTCAGGAAACCAAACCGCAAAACCCAACAGCCAATCCTTACACGTTACTGAACTACAAAGACCAAAGTGGTTGCTGAGATATCACCCTGCAGACGCAATCTTAGGAGATCTTACTGACCCAGTTCGTACCAGACACAGTGCTATGCTCGCCAGCTACATATCCCAGCAAGAGCCAACCAAGGTTGTTGATGCCTTGCAATCTGTTGTTTGGATAAACACAATGCAAGATGAATTATCAGAATTTACGTGCAATTATGTGTGTGATCTCGTGGATCGACCAACTCACCAATCAGTGATAGGCACTAAATGGGTGTTCAAGAACAAAAGTGATGAGAATGGACTTGTTGTGCGCAACAAAGCAAGGCTTGTGGCCAAAGGATACGCGCAATACGAAGGGATTAACTTTGACAAAACATCTGCTTTAGTAGCACGACTGGAAGCAATCATTTTGCTCAGCTCATGCAGAATAACTATTAAATGAGCATGATGGGGAAGATGTCGTATTTCTTAGGATAACAAGTTCAGGAATCCAGCAATGGAATTTTTATACATCAAAAGAAGTACACGAAGGATCTCATCAGCAAATATTGTCCATAGAAGACAAAGACTCTGCGGATTCCCATGAGCCCAGCTTGTCAAATCTCTGTGGATGAGGAAGGATAGTTCGTAAATCCAACATCATATCAAGGTATAATTGGTTCATTGTCATATCTAACGGCCAGCACGCCAGATATTTCATATGTAGTGGGCGTGTGTGCTAGGTATCAAGCAAACCCAAGGAAATCACACATGGAGTCAGCAGGATTATCAAGTATCTCAAAGGCACATAATCACTTGGAATATGGTATCCCAAAGCAGATGATCTCACACTCGTTGGATATTCAGACTCGAATTTGGAGGATGTCGAATCGATCGAAAGAGTACGAGTGGAACTTGCCAATTCCTTGGACACAAGCTGATCAGCTGGTTCAGCAAAAAGCAACACTCGGTAGCAACGTCCACAACAAAAGTTGAATACATGGCTGCTACGAGTTGTTGTACCCAGGTGTTAAGGATCAAACAATAGCTTCAAGATTCTGAAGTTAGCACCGAATGTGTCCCGATCTATTACGACAACAACAGCGCGGTGTGTATTATGAAGAATCCCAGACATCATTTGAGGACAAAGTATCGATATTAGAAACCACTTCATTGAGATCATGTGGTGAAGAAGGACATCTTAGTGAAGTATATAAGGACAGAAGACTAGCTTGCTGATATTTTCACAAAACCTCTAGCAGAGAGTCATTTTAAGGAGCTTTGTCTACAGCTTGGATTGCTGGAGTTAGATGATGTGTTGGAAGAATGAGTTCCAACTCTCATTTTGTTTCTGGTTTTCTTGGAGTTCCGAAGATGATGTGGATTAAAGTGTGTCCAAGCTCACACTTTCCAAGTTCACTACTTAGCAAAATTATATCTTTGGTGTAGTTTGATTGCTAAGTTGTTGATTGTTGAATCGGAATTGCTAAGAAGACACATGTTAATCGCGATATTTGCTGAAGTATAGTCGAGAATTAGTTTACTGAGTCCAAGCTCTCAGCAGAATCCGGATTGGTTGTTAAATCTATAGAGTCAACAGACTCCCTGTTTATTGTTGAGTCCAAGCTCTTAGCAAAAGTTCAAAACCTGCTGGATCAACCATGAGCAGACACCGTCCAGCAAACAGAATCCAACAAATGATTTCAAATCTCTCAAAAAGTGGGAGTAACCAATCGATCGAAGGGACTGCTGAAGGCAACATTATTTGCGGGAGTAAACAATCTTTGGATTTTATTGTATTATTTCTTATTATTTTCCACACGGTTCCTTAGATCCTATATCCATTACGATTCGAACCTCATAAGTACTTAATAGAGATTATGTTTTCAAGTTAGAGCACTAATAGTTTTAATATAATTGGTATTATATATTATGGAAATAGGAGGTACATATTCATTTACTACAATTTCAATGTATTTCTTTATTAAACTCTTTTAAACAGAATTAGGGAATTTTAAATTTTAAAAAGGAATATGATATAAGAGATGTGCATAATTTGTATAACAATGGACTCAGTCGACAATTAATGGTGGTATAATTTGTCTCGTTTTTATGGTAATCTCACATCTCGCTCACTTTTTTTATATCTTAGTGATAACTAAATTGAAATATGCAAACTTATTTTATTTATTTCTAAGAAATGATCAGTTGTGCATGCAAATGATAGAATTCATCTTGCAAGTTTTACAACTACCTGGTTTGGAAAATCCAATTGAGCACGAATTTAAAGTTGAGATTTAGGTGATGAGTCACCCTTGGATGGAGGCACTAATCCCACGAAATCATGATTGAACTCAAGCGCTTTAAGTTTGTATCAACGTCCAAGGAAGATATTGAATGTTATGAGGGTTCAACCATAATTTTGTGGAGTCGTTATACTAAAATTATATATTTTTTTGTCAAAGATATTAAAATTATTCTAAAGAGTACAAAGATACTTAGCATATCTTTTAGATATTGTTGAATATTCCTTATTTTACAATTTTGTAAGTGGATACATACCTATCTTTGTACTCATTATTCATCAAGGAATAAAGATTATACTCTTTATCATATAGTATCAGCCTAAAATTGTTGAAACCCTTTCGCCTCTTTTTCCTTCATCGTCTCTTTCCTCAATGGCCGATGATGTTTTGTCCTCTCTTCCTCTTCCAACCATGATACATATAGTCACCATTAAACTCAATTCTTCAAATTATCTATTATGACATGCATAGGTCGAGCCTTTTATCGTCACTCAAACATGCCTCTCGTTAATGGCTCCCTGCCACCATTCATGACCCTTACTTCCACTGATGGTAGCATGCAACCTAATCCGGAGTACTCCAAATGGGTTCCTCGTGATCAACTACTCAAGATTTTTCTTGTCTACACTCTTTCTGAAGAGTCAATAGCTCTTATCATTGGATGCAACACATCTCATGATGTTTGGCAAGCTCTCACTCAAGCATATAACTCTGTCTCTAAAGCTCGTGAAATCAATTTGAAGGATGATATGTTGTCCACTCACCCGGGTTCTCATTATTGTAGAGTTTGGCCATCATTACAAATCTTTCTATGACCAACTAGCAGCAATTGGTCATCCCCTCAATGAGTCTAACAAATCCTACTAGTTCATTCGTAGTGTCGATATTTCTCTACCTTCACTACCGCTCAAATAGCTCAAGAGCCCCTTGTGGATTTCTCTACTCTCCTGACACGAACTCAATCTCATGAGTTATTTCAAAAAATAATTTATTCCTCTTCCGCTATGCCCACCGTAGCATTCATCGTCTCTCATTCCCACCCCTCTGGTGCTTTCTACAATCGCAGATGTTCTTCTACGGTCATGGTTGAGGTTGTGATGCAGGCATCACTCTTCTAAACGCCAGTGCTATTTTTGCAGGGCCACTAATCATGATCTGTTTGATTTTCTCAAACGCTTTGATTGTTTTTATGATTGTTCGTGTCGGCCTCCGCCCACTGCAAACCTTGCCGAAGCTTTCTCCACTAGTTGTTCTATCTCCCATCCATCTATGTCTAACTGGTTTTTAGATACAGGTGCATCTGCTCATATTGCTGTCACAACCGATCAGTTGGACGTCTCCTCTCCTTATCATGGGCATGATACTATTACGATTGGCAATGGTGATAATATCTCTATCTCTCACACTGGATTTCTTAATATATCTCTATTTTTATCTCTGCAAAATATTCTTGTTGTACTAATATTACTAAGAACTTGATATTTGTGAGCACTCTGACCCGTGATTATCCTTTTCAAGTTGTTTTTACTGATTGACATTTTTGCATTCAGAATCAGGATATCGGCTAGACACTCGCCACAGGAACCAACGATCAATGACTCTATTTGTAGCATTCACCCACACAAGCTCTCTCAGCCATCACACATAACAAATGGTTGCATGGATCCTTTGAACTCTGGAACTCTCAACTTGGTCATTCATCATCGTCTAGTATTAGTTTGCTTAGTAAAAATGGCTTGATTTCTCTTTATACCTTGTTTCCTAGACCTTGCTTGTGTAATTTTTATCAGTTAGCGAATTAATAATAATCGTGCCTCTCGGATTTTTGATTTAATACATTGTGATTTGTGGGGTCTTGCTCTCATTACTTTTGCTGCTGTTTAGATATTATGCGGTATTTATTGATTATTTCTCTCAATTTTCTTAGTTCTATCCTATGCGTGCAAAGTCAGGTTTGTTTGGCATATTTTGCACTTTCACTCGTTTCTTGAAAATTGGTTTTCAAGTCGTATAAAAATGTTTTTAAAGGGATGGAGGAACTAAGTTCACCAATCATTGTTTGCATAATTATATCGCAAAGTTGGGTATTCATCACTTAATCTGTTGCCCTTACACTCTTTACCAAAACGGTCGTGCTGAGAGGAACATTGAAACATTACTGAGATGGGTCTCACTTTGTATTTCTTTTTCATGCTCTTATAAATTATTGGGTTGAGGGTTTTAGCAATGCTTTTTATACCATCAATTGCCTACCCTCTACTATTTTAAACAATATATCACCTTATGAATGTGTTTATTAGACGACTCCATCCTATGATCTCTTTCAAGTCTTTGGTTACCATGCTTACCCTTGTTTGTGTGATTATACTAATAATAAGCTAGAACTAAGAAGAAGACAGTGTATTTTTGTGAGTTTTAATTCCAATCACAAAGGATTTCTTTGCTTGGATCTTGCCTCCTCTTGTATCTACATCAACCGCTATATTCAATTTGATGAGTCCTACGTGACTTTCTCCAGCTCTGATTCTACATCATCTAATCTGGAATGGTCTATCTTTTACGATGGCACACCATTGCTCTCTACCTCAGCTACCAGCTCAGACAACACTTGCTCTTTTTCTTGTAGGCTATGTCCTCCCGACTTGCATTTTTTTTCCTACATAGCCACCTCCCGTCTAACTTGTAGCTCCCGACGTACAACCCGCTACCCCGAATAGTGATGCTCCACCTTTGACTGGTGACTCAGAGGATTCTCAAAATCCTGATTTGGACCGCCTTGTACCGGCTGCGTGGAGACATGAAATGCGGGACAGACTTGGGGATCAATACCTCGATCCCGAGGAAGATGAGGAAGGATCCGACAAAGCTGAGGATGAGAAAAAAGATGAGAACGATGATGCAGAAGAAGAAGAAGAGGATGACGAGGAAGGAGAAGGTTAGGAGGTCGGAAATGAGCAGAACTTAGCTGAGGAGAATGATGGGCTTGTCCCGATTGCAGATGATTGGGTGGCAGGTAACTGGCCACCGCAGTGGCAACAAGAATGGGGTGACGAGCCCTGGAACATCAATGAAAACATGGGAGAAGACTCCGAAGAGAATGTTACCTCTCCTGAAATCATCGACTATTCCGACGACGGCATGTTCGACTCATCGGACGATGACTATTGACTTCCAGCCTTGTCTGGACTATTAGATGCATATATGTATTATAATTATCAGTTGTAACTGTAGGATTGTGACTGTTTGGTGCCTTGTTGGCCACTCAAACATTTGAATGTTGTATTGTAATAGTAATTAGGATGCCTCCCGAGGGAGATGAACAATCGTATGCTAACTGGTAGCGAGAAGCCAATTTTCAAACGTGGCAACTCTAAGGTTTTCTAATGAAAATGCTACTGCCCACTTTCCCGGGCATTTCGGATGTATCTCATGTTGTTATGTTTAAACTTTTCTGTCTTATCATCAAACTTTCTTATCCTTGTGGCAAATGGTGTACATGGGCCAATGCCAAGTATTATAGGGAATAATGTCCCTTAAAAGACTGTTAACCCTAAAATGTGGGACAACCTACCTTGTTTAAATTTGTATCTGTCAATTGTTGTTTCTTATCGCAATCCTTAAAAGGATTTTTTATACGCATTGTGCGTATTTAGGGTCTTGAATACCCTTTTAACGACTATTTACTTTGCAGAATGTCGCCCAGATAAGCCCCTGTAAGAGGCCGAGGCCGTGGAAGAGGTCGTAGAAGAGGCCGAGGAAGAGGCCGAGGATGAGGTCACGAGAGAGGCCAACCACACGACAACCCAAATGAACCACATCTAGAACAAGGAGATGGACCGCATCCCGAACAAAACTGGGAGTATTACGAAGAAGAGGTGCAAGTGCCTCCGGTTGAACCCAGAAGAATCGGGGAGATTTTCACCTGACAGAATCCTCCACTGTTGGATGGAACCAAGGACCCGCCAAAAGCTGAAACATAGATCAAATCCATGGAGCGAGTTTTCAGAATTCTCAACTGCACTGACCAGGAGAAAGTCCATTGCATTTCCTTCCAGTTGACTGATGAAGCTGAACACTGGTGGGATACCCATCTGAAGACGCTCACTCCGGAACAAGAAGGTGCCCTAACTTAGGACAATTTTAAGGAGGAATTCTACACCAAGTATATTCCTCTGACATATCGAGTTCAGAAACTGGCAGAATTCCACCGCCTAGTGCAAGGAGAAATGTCCGTAACAGAATATGATCAGATGTTCAACAGTTTGTCGAAGTATGCTCCGGATGCGGTGAACACCGAGCAGAAGAAGGCACTTCAATTCATGTCTGGACTGAAAACAGACATCCAAGCTTCTCTTGCTTGCTTAACTGGACTAGATTATACCGACGCACTACAGCGAGCCTTGAACATCGAAGCAGCACTGAAGAATGGACTGCGAGCTGCTCTCTTGGCCAACAAACCAGATCCAACCGCTGGAACAGGGATAAAAAGGAAGCAGGACGATGTTCCACAGACTTCAGCAATCGGACAAAGGAGAAACTGGCAAGGCCGCGAGAATTTTCGTAACTATCAAGCTGGAAATCAAGAGTACAACCGCCAAGGAAATTTTGCTGTCAAACACTGTAACCGCTGTGGAAGAGACCATCCGGGGGAATGCGCTGCACTTCGCACCAACTGCTGCAACAGCGGGAAGATGGGACACTATTCTTCACAGTGTTGTCAGGGCAACAATCGCCAAGATTTCCGAAATCAGCGCCAAGGCAACCAAGGCAATACTCAACTGCGAGCACTGCAAGACCAACAGAAACCCAGAAACAACCGTAACCGTACCATTCAAGTCAAGCCAATTCAGTAGGTGCCTCAGCAGCCGCAACAGCAACAGCAGCCGCCGCAACAACAAAATCAACATCAACCAGCTCAGCAGCCAGCACGTCAAGGAAGAGCATACGCTCTTGAACAGCCAAAGGAGAAGGAAGATCAGGGAAACCTGACAGGTATGGGATTAGTAAACCAGTCACCAGTTATTGTGCTTTTCGATACTGGCGCGTCACATTCATTTGTGTTTGAAGACTGTATCCAGAACCTAGGGCTTAGTACCGAGAGAATTAAGAACAATTTGTGTGTATATACCCCAACCGTGGGACAGCTCTCTCGAATCTTATTTGTCCAACCCTAGAATTGTTTTGGAACATGCATATTAAGAGCCAACGGGTTGAACGTCCTGCAAATGGGAGACGTGGACGTCATACTAGGAATGGACTGGTTAGAAGAAAACCATGCTACCATTTGGTGCAAGGACCGAATTGTGTCCTTTGGGCAGTCTGGAAGAGAACTAAGATTCCCTTAATTTCTGCAATGCAAGCATACCGATTGGCCAGCATGGAAAATAGTCAAGCTTTCCTTGTGTACCTCAATGAGGATGACAAGAAGGACATAGTGGTTAGTGACGTTGAAGTCGTCAGAGAGTTCGAAGATGTTTTTCCCGATGAGCTACCTGGATTGCCGCCAGATAGGCAATTAGAATTTGTTATTGATCTCGAACCAGGTGCAGCTCCTATCTCTAAAGCTCCGTATAGAATGGCCCCTAAGGAACTGCAAGAGTTAAAGGTGCAATTGCAAGAATTGCTAGATTTGGGATTCATACGACCTAGTGCATCGCCTTGGGGAGCGCCTGTTCTTTTTGTGAAGAAGAAAGATGGATCTATGCGTATGTGCATTAATTACCGCGAGTTGAACAAACTGACCTTGAAGAACAAGTATCCACTCCCAAGAATCGACGATCTCTTTGATCAACTTAAGGGAGCAAAGGTCTTTTCAAAGATTGACCTTAGGTCCGGATACCATCAGCTCAAGATCCGTTCAACGGATATTCCTAAGACCGCATTCTGAACAAGATATGGCCACTATGAGTTTGTAGTGATGCCTTTTGGATTGACAAATGCGCCGGCAGTATTCATGGATCTTATGAATCGCGTGTTTCATCCATATCTAGATAATTTTGTCCTAGTCCTCATAGATGACATTCTTGTCTACTCGAAGAGTGAAGAGGAACATCGAGAGCATTTGAGAACAGTCTTGAGAACCCTACGAAAAGAGAGACTGTATGCTAAGTTTTGCAAATGTGAATTTTGACTGAAGGAAGTGATGTTCCTAGGACACATAGTATCCGCTGAAGGAATTAAAGTGGACCCAGCTAAGATACAAGTTGTGAAGGAGTGGGAAGCTCCTAAAACCCCGAACGAAGTTCGAAGTTTTCTTGGACTGGCAGGATATTATCGCAGATTCATCGAGGGATTTTCCAAAATTGCCAGACCGATGACTCAACTTTTGAGGAAAGGAATTAAGTATACTTCGACTGAAGAGTGCGAAGCGAGTTTCCAACGCTTAAAGGAACTCTTAACCACTGGTCCAGTATTGGCGGTACTTGAGGCAGATAAAGACTACGAACTGTATACAGATGCCTCCAAGAATGGTCTAGGTTGTGTATTAATGCAAGAAGGCAAGGTGATTGCGTATGCATCACGTCAATTGATGACGCACGAATTGAATTATCCAACCCATGACCTAGAATTAGCAGCCATTGTGCAAGCGCTGAAGATTTGGAGACATCATCTCTATGGAACTAGATGCGCTATCTTCACTGACCACAAGAGCCTCAAGTACTTCTTTGAGCAAAAAGATCTGAATATGAGGCAAAGAATGTGGTTGGAACTAGTGAAGGATTATGATCTAATCATAAATTACCACCCTGGTAAAGCTAATTCAGTAGCTGATGCGTTGAGCAGAAAGGCTCCAGCTAAAGCTTGTGTCGTGATAACACAAGAGAACGAACTAGTCAAGGAGATGGAGATGCTAAATCTTGAAGTGATTTTGCCACCAGAAACGGTGAGCACGAGAATAGCAGTCTTATTGGCAAGTCCTGATCTAAGAACGAGAATTGTGGAAGCACAAAGAAAGGATGAAAATTTGGAGAAGATACAACTTCAGATCCTCGAGAAGAAAGCCGCAAATTTTCAAGAAGCTTTCGTTAACGCCATAATGTATGACAGAAGATTGTGTGTGCCGAAAGTGGATGATTTGAAAGAAGAAATCATGAGAGAAGCACACAAAACACCGTACACTGCCCACCTTGGAAGTACAAAGATGTACCAAGACTTGAGGTCTAAATTTTGGTGGGAAGGCATGAAGCGAGACATAGCCCTGTTCGTAGAACGATGTTTGGCATGTCAATAGGTAAAAGCATTGCATCAAAGGCCGTATGGGAAGTTACAGCCACTTGACATCCCCGAGTGGAAATGGGATGCAATAGCAATGGATTTTGTGACCGGTCTACCCAAGTCCCAAAGAGGGAACACAGCCATTTGGGTGATTGTGGACCGCTTAACCAAAAGTGCACATTTTCTGCCAATCCAGATTACGTATGGATCAGATAAATTGGCCCAGCTTTATGTCAAAGAAATCATACGACTACATGGAGTGCCAACGACAATCACATCTGATATAGATGCGAAGTTCACATCACAATTTTAGACTAGCCTACAGAAAGAGGTCGGAACTCGATTGAACTTCAGCACCGCTTTTCACCCTCAAACAGATGGTCAAACAGAGAGAACCATACAGACTTTGGAAGATATGCTCAGAATAGTTGTTCTCGATCGAGGGGTGAAATGGGAAGTCATTCTACTGTGGATCGAATTTGCATACAACAACAGCTTTCAAGCCACCATTGGAATGGCCCCATATGAAGCACTTTACGGAAGGAAGTGCAGATCTCCCTTGTATTGGGATGAAGTTGGAGAACGGAAAGTCTTAGGACCTGACTCAGTCGCTGAGATGATAGAGATCGTTCAACAAATCCGCACTAGAATCAAAGAAGCTCAAGATCGACAGAAGTCTTATGCTGATAAGAGACGAACTGAGTTGACCTTCGAAGTCGGAGATAAGGTGTTTTTGAAGATATCGCCCTCTAAGGGAATCATTCGTGTTGGTGCTAGAGGTAAGCTTAGACCTCGATATATTGGTCCTTATGAGATTTTAGAAAGAATTCGAGCCGTAGCGTATCGTTTGGCTTTGCCACCCAGTTTCGGGAATGTTCACAACGTCTTACATGTGTCGCAATTGCGAAAGTATATCTTTGATCCAAGACACATTATTCATCAAGACGAAGTTCAGCTCCAACCTGATTTGACATACGAAGAAGGACCCGAGGCAATCATGGATTTCAAAACTCAAGAGCTCCGCAACAAGAAGATCAACCTTGTCAAAGTTCTTTGGAAGCATCATGGCACTGAAGAAGCAACGTGGGAACTTGAAGACAAGATGAAGGAGAAGTATCCCGTACTCTTTATGTAATCAGCGAAATTTCAGGACAAAATTTTTTATAGTGGGGGAGGATGTAACGCCCCTCGTAAATTTTAAATATATTTTTCGAATTTCTGAAATTTATATTTTGCTATCGAATTAATTTCGAATGTCACGACCAATTTATTTTGGGAAATTATTATTTTGGCATCATTTATGTGCCTTTTATATTATTGGGGGAAATTAATTATTATTAATGAGTTCAATTAATCTCGATTAATTATTTGGTGATCCGATATTTTCGTATCGGGATAATATCGATCCATAAATATTCGGGTATCGACAAAATATCACGGTCTCCCGTGCAATGACATGAGGAGATGTGGAGTTGACATGAGGTGATGTTAAAGTGACCGATGTGACAAGCGAATGACAACCACTTTAATTTTTTTACTTTCGGTAATTCCAAAATTACCCTTCACCTCCCTGTATAAATAAAACCTCCTCTCTCTCTCCACCATTTCACTCTCTCTCCCTAAGAATTCTCTAGGAAGATTCCGGCAAAGATTCCGGCGAACTTCTGGCGAGCTCCGACGAAACTCCGGTGAGGTGTTTCTAGAGGTATACTATACATTTTTGGACTCCTCTTACCTCATTCTTTCCATTTACAACACTCTTTCTTTCATTTCTCCATGTTTAGAAGTTGAAATCAAGTTAAGAGAGTGTTGATCAAGCCCACGAAGCTCTACGAACATCCTAGAGGTATAAATTGAACCTCCCTCTAGCTATTTTATCGATTTAAGCATGTTATAGTTTATGCCCTAGTTTATAAATATCATGATCTAGGCTTGATATTGAGTTATGAGTACGTATGCATGTTTAGCATGTTATATTATGAGCCTAGAAATGATATATCGACCTAGGAATCGAGTTATGTTGATTTTGGAGCATTTTTGGTATATTTACCCTATATTGAAATGATGTGGTTAAATCACAATTCCAACATGTTTTGATGGTTTAAATCATGTCTAGACTCATTATACTTGTTAGAAAACCATTTGGTGTTGTTAGAAATCGATTGGACGAGCCTGGATAACCATTTGAGCCGAAAACAAGAATTTCCGCCGGAAGGCATGCATCTCTGTTTCGGCGAAAATAGCCTCCATTTCGGTCGAAATGGCTATATCAGGCGATATGAAGGCCACCTCGGTCGATATGGCCATATTGGCCGAGATGGACTTCATCCCGGTCGGGACGGCCGATTCCCATTCATTTCGGTCGATTTCATTTCTATTTCGGTCAACACACTCATATCGGTCGATATGAGTCTCATCTCGGTCGATATACTCATATCGGTTGAGATGCACTTCATTTCGGTCGATGCATCCATCTCGGTCGAGATGCACTCCATCTTGGTCGAGACAGAGTGAAATTACCCACATTTTGTTCTTTCTTCGACCGATTCGATTTATCTTTCATATCCTTCGATACCCTTCATACCAATCAACTCCAATGACATTTCCTTAAATTCTAAATCCTTAATTCAATTAATTCAAATCCAAATTGATTTCGTTTGATATTCCTTGTATCAATCGACAAAGAGATGTTATCTTCTATAACTTTTCCGAGAACCTTCTCAATTCAAATCAACTTGATTTGTTTGACCGAACACTTCTGACTCGAACTTCTTTTGAAACTTATTGTTAAACCAAATTTGTTAAACCTTAACTTTTGAAATCCTAATTCGATCTTCATTCAAGATGAAGAATCCTTCCGATTACTTTATTGAAACAACTTTGAAACCTATCGATGAATTCTAGAACTCTCAAATCGATTACACCTTGAATTGTAATTGATTACGTAACTTCTTTCAATCACAATATATGAAAAGATATTTAGTCATTGATGGCGTCTCCCATTTGTTCATAAACTTGAACTTGTTAAACTCTGAACATTGAAATTCGATTGTATCCAAATTTCAAATCCTTTTATCGTATTCTTAACATGACTTGAAACACCAAGTAAAAAAGAGCATGCTCATTCATAAAATGTTTTGGTGCAATGGGAGGATTTCACACTTAAAACCCACCCCATGTGCGACCCGATTAAAAAGGCATGACAAACTTATATGTATGTATATTTTCGGGCATGTGTTCACTAAGTACAATTTGTACTTAGCCCCTTGCATTATTTCTAAAATGCGCAGGTTAAAAGAAGCTTTTGGAGCAAGAGTACGAGGCAGCAGTCGAGGTGGAGCTGAAGATTCTTTTTGTGATAGTTAGATGTTGAAGTATGTATCTTCATATACATACTTCATTGATAACTTTCCGCTGCTGAAACTCTTTATCTTTTGTTAGTCTTTTGATAACATACTAAAAACTATGATATTTGATTTACTCAAGAAGCTACGATCCCTTCTTGAGGAGGCACCCCTTTACTATCTTTTGCTTAACTTGGGATAAGTGATGCAGTATTTTTTTAATCAAGTAAAATTATCGAACACAGAGACTCAACTCGCCCGTTGCAATTAATTAAAGAGATTGATTCTAAAGCTTCAATATCTAGATGCGATCAAATAGCTTGAGGTTTTCAATTATAAAATACTGAAATCTTAGAACTTAATTCAATTAGCTAAATCAAACTCCAAACACCTTATGAAAATAACAAAAGAGAGAAAAGTTGAGGTACTTAGGATGGATTGTGAAGATTTGGAATTATGTTTGGATTTGTCAAAACAACCAATTTCCATTTATCAATTTGGATCAATTCTCTTATATAACTATTACCCTTAATACCGGTGTAATACTAGTAGATCAACATTTATCTCAACCTAAATCTAGGTTTATTGATTCCAATTGACTCCCAATAGCTCAAGAATTCTAGATCTAAATACCTAATCACCTATCTTCTAAATGAAAGGATACCCAATTATTGTTGTTTTCTCCTACAATTTCACCAACCAATCTAGCTAGTCAATTGAGGCACATTATCCATACATGATGATCAAGCATATATGAAACACAATTTGAAATCATCAACAATAATCAAATCCTTGGAAATTCTAAACACCAAATCCAAACAATATCAATCAATCTTCCCAATCACATCATAAACCTCAACAATAGAATTAGCTACTCATGAATTCAAAGTAAAACATCTTTCTCTCCAAATTGAACATAGAAAGTGTAAGGATCAAGAAATCTTACGAATTAGATTATGGATCTTCAATTCTGTGATGTTTCCTCTCCACGATCTCTGGTTTTTCACCCTTGGAGCTGCCCTTCTATGTCTTTTCTCGAGTCTCCTTTGATCCCCAAAGTTGTATGAAGTCTAACCATTCTAATTGTGATTTCCCTTGCTTTTATAGCTGAAATTCCCGCTTCAATCTCGAGTGGAATGGTTTCATCCCGAATGGGATAGTATTCTTTAAAAGCTCACAGAATTTGGCCTATCCCGAGTGGGATGATTTCGTCCCGAATGGGATGACTTGTCCCGAGTGGGACACCTCTGCACGAAAAATTCTTGCCAAATTTCCGAATTCCGAATGGGATGCTGTCTCCCGAACTTCCGTCCCGAACGGAACCATAGCATCCCGCACGGGATGATACTATCCCACTCGGGACGGTTCTTATTCTTGGCCAGATTTTGCTCAAAAACCCGGATTTCTTGCTCGTTTCATGCCCTGCACACTCAAACACCTCTCAAACACCAAGTGAAGGTAAAATCAACCAAAAGAAGAGATATGTGTGTGATGTGTGCACCTAATTCACATCCAATCATGCAATTAAACGCTATAAAACAACACAAATTACACACATATCAAACCCCCCAAACTTAAGCCTTTGATTGTCCTCAATCAAAAGAAAGAAATAAGATTTTCATTCACTTGGTGCAATGCTTCACAGCTCATCACTATCAGTCAATGCATGTTTTGATTTCACAAATTTTTCAATATCCATCATGTTTGTATTTATACGAAGAACTCAACCTACATGTGACATATTTAAGTGTAACACTCACACTCAGCTGTGTAGGATTAATTTTCTTTCTCTCTAGCACAAGTGCACATGTTTCATTCTTATTGTTCATCTCAACCACACTTGTTCACATCACCACATCATCCTAGAATCCGATAGGACTTTAATCTGGTTGTAATGTGGCTTACTAACAGGTAGGATGTTTTGGTTAAAGTGACTTTTTCATCCCCATTTTCCATTCTCTAACACTCAACCATTCAATCCTTCAACAATAAATTCATACCACTCTTATCAACCCTTTTTCTTTTTTTCCTTTTCTTTGGACAATTCTCAGTATTTAACACATCTCATTTTTTTTCTTTTTTTTTCATATATCCCTCATCAGAATTACTACTTCAATATTTACAATGCACTCACATTCTTTCAATTCTAAACTCTCAATTTTTTCCTTTTCAATTTTTCATCCCAACCTCAAAATTTTTCCTAACATTATTCGAACAAATTACGGCTCAACTTGGCTCCAAAACAATGGTTAGGAAAATTATTTCCACTGTATTCTCCAAATCATGTAAGGTTAGTTCAAAGAAAGGATGGCCTAACATCATTTCCTAGTTCAATGTGGTTTGTTAAACAAAGTGATATCGACAGACTTTACTTATTCCACTTGTGCCTCGCCTCTCACAACCGAACCAGGCTCAATTCTCACAAATTTTAAGATATTGAGTTCTAAGCATAAATATAACATGAAGTCAAATGCAAAATTTGTTCAAAACCTACACATGCATCAACATCAATTTATTCCGCCCTATCATAAGCTCAAGTGAAATCAAATCATGATCATGCTTCATCACAAATCCAATCTCAGACTTTAGTTTTTTCGTTTTAAAGCACACTTCACTGACAAGCATCTAATTCACAAATATATCATTCAACTCATGCTAGTGTAAGAATTAAGTGTTAAAAACTTGTGTACCCCACTTCCGATTGTTCAAAGAGCACGAATCACAAAAATTTTAGCATTGTTCCGTCTGTTAAAGCTCTATCCACCTGCTCAACATCACCACGGAGAAACAACCTTTCAAAACAGAAATTTCCTCCAAATAAAAATTATCTTCAACAGAAACTTCAAGTCATACTTTAATACAACCAATTTGAGAACTAAATTAACCAAACATAAACATAAACTAAATAAGCAATAGAGAGTAGAATAAACCGGCGTCCGTCCCACCCCCCCAAACTTAGTCCAAAGCAAGACTAAGTTTGAAAAGATGAAAAGACGGTAATCACTGCTGATTAGGACCCGGAGGATCCTCATGTAGCCTGCGACGACGATAGTAGGCAGGAAGGTGATTGTATAAATCATGCACCTCATCCTACGCTCCAGTCAAACGAGCGTCCACCTGATTGAAACAACTCTCAAACCACGCCCTCTGTTGGACCATATCAGCTCAGATAGCCGTCACATCAGTCCCCAAAGTAGTCATCCTCATATCCAAACCTGCCATCGACGTGGTCAGTCCTCTCATCATATCAAGCATATCACTCTTCCACATAGCAGCTCCCCCAGACGAGGATGCACCTGCTCCCTGGTCACCTAACTGGTCCTCCTCCATGTCTTCAACTTCATGTTCTTCAACCACCACATTCCAAACCTCATACCTTGCAACATTCCTTTCACGGCCCTTCTTGTACCAAAGCTCACGATGTTGAAGAGTGTCCAACAACCAATTCTCCTTATTGTTATGGTCCGAGATATGCGTAGCATCGGAGTTGGGAAGCTGCATCCACACATCATCCACAACCTTATAAAAATAAGCACCCTTTCTGGAAGTAGTAATGTACTTAGCCAAGGTAAGGACCGGCAAATCAACCACCCCAGCTGGCACGGGATCCCCCTGTCTGTAAATCCCAAAATGATCGAGTATCGGGGTTATCATGCCACTGCAATAATTGTTATTCCGACTCTGAGATGGCACTCGGCTCCAATTGTCCATAGCCACAGCAGCCATGGAGAAAGATTTCCCGGAGAGCATAGAAAACAACATGAATAACTCAGCAATGGTGATATTATTCGACTCGTGTCGTCCAAATACCGAATTAGATATTGTCTTGTGAATGTATCTAAGAATGGGATTCCTGATCAAAGACCATTTCACCAATTTCATTTTCAAGTTACCATGAACCACCTCTCCAGATATATCCATCCAAAACTGCTTTGCATCAAAATCATTCGGTGCATAACCCGAGCCTTCCGCACAACCGTATATAGCATCCAACTCTGCACGTGTAAGGGAATAATTGCTTCCCCCTATCTTGAAGCTTACTTTAGTCGGCTAGTTGCCCGAACTTCTGTTAACAAATGTCGATGCCAAAAATTCCTTTGTTTGATCCGTATAAGTTGGCCACTTTTTCGTTTGCAGTTTAGCCCAACCAATCAATCACATGAAACAACGCCTCAACATCCTCTTTTAAGCCCAAAGAAGTAAGAGTTGCAGAACAAGGATATCTTGGACTACAAATATCTAATTTGTTAAGTGACAATAAAGTCTTAAATTCAGCATCAATATTAGTCGGGCGTGATACACGGACGGATCGTGGCGCCATAACAACTGCAAAACACAACAAACTCCAATCATTCTTCAAGACAAAACCATTTAACTAACAACAACCAAGCAACAATATATATACAACACCATGAAAACACCATCCAATCAGTCTAACACCCTCAATACAAACTCTCAATTTCCAATGAGCAACACAATAGCCAAACCTTCCAACACCTCACAAGTTGTCCAAAGAAATCCAAAATAAACATTCATCCAAAGAAAATACCCAAATTGAATCACAATCCCACCAGAAATTGCTCATAATATCCACAAGTTAAACCCAAAACTAGTGCTAGGCATTTAATCAAACACCATGTGTGCATATTCAAATCAAGCACAAAATTAATGCCCAAGCATTCAAAATCTCCAAATTCCACCTTTCAATCCCCCAAAATCGTTCAAATGAAACTAAGGCCAACAAATTTCGCAAAGATATACACATAATAAGAACATTCATAACATCAAACCCAACCCCTAAAATCGAAATTCCAACCAATTTCGCAACAAATAAAGCATGAATCCTCCATAAAATGAAGAAAGGAAACAATGTAAGATGAAATAGATGTGAAACATACCTGTGGTTGGCCGGAAATTCGAAAAGAAATCGGAAGTAGAGAAAAGGGTACCGCACGGGAGGGTTACGTCGCGAATGAATCAAAAACATGCCAAATTTTTTTAAAACCCGCGCAGGCTCCCGAACGAGACTCAACCTTTCCCGTTCGGGACGGTCGAATCGGCTGGTTTTTTCTGCGTGAAATAACTCGGTCCCGAACGGGACCAATGCATCCCACTCGGGATACATCAAATTTGACGTCATTTTCTCCTTTTTTGTTTTTATTTTTTTATGTACAAATGCAAATATTACACAAACACCCCAAAAACTACATCCCCCAAACTCGACATAATACTAAAAAAAATCGAAATACCAACATATAACAACTTAAAGACTCAAAACAATGAAAGTGTACTTGGGTTGCCTCCCAAGAAGCGCTTCATTTATCGTCGGGAGCTCGACAACTTACCAGACTTACCATCATACAAGTGAAATTTCGCTTACAAGCCGAGGAGACTCGGGAGTATGAAATCTCTTGACACGGTGCCCATTCACCTTAAATCGATGCCCATCCTCAGTCTCAAGTTCCAGCGTACCATTCTCGAACACCGCATGCACCTTGTATGGACCTACCCAACGAGAACGGAATTTACCCAGAAATAATTTCAACCGAGAATTAAACACAAGAACCATGTCACTTGTATAAAACTCTTTCACCCGGATATTCTTATCGTGGAATCGTTTAGCCCTCTCTTTGTAGATTCTCGTGCTCTCATATGCTTCTTGTCTTCATTCTTCCAACTCATTCAACTTGTTCACCAGATCCCCTTGAGCCTGCAGAAAATCAAAATTCAGTTTTAATCGCCCAAAACACCTTGTGCTCAACCTCAACCGAAAGATGGCAAGATTTGCCAAAAACCAGCTGATACGGGGACATTCCAATCGGTGTTTTGAAAGCTGTTCGATAGGCCCACAATGCCTCATCAAGTCACTTGCTCCAATCCTTCAGAGCCAACACCGTCTTTTCCAACACCTTCTTGATCTCCCGGTTGGCCAATTCTGCTTGTCCATTGGCTTGTGGGTGATAGGCTGTTGTAACTCTTTGCCGCACTCCGTACCTTGCCAAGAGCTAATCCATGAGCTTGTTACAAAAGTGGCTTCCTCCATCGCTCACCAAAGCCCTGGGAATGCCAAATCGAGATACTAAAGCCTGCAAAAACTTGAGCACAACTTGAGAATCATTAGTAACAGTTGCTATGGCCTCGACCCATCGAGACACATAGTCCACAGCCAAAAGAATGAACTTAAAACCAAAAGATGGTGGAAATGGACCCATAAAGTCGATGCCCTAAACATCAAATATGTCAACCTCAATGAAGATCTTTTGAGGCATCTCATCCCTTCGGGTTATATTCCCCATTCTCTGGCATCTATCACATGCCTTTACCATAGCAATACAATCTTTAAACACAGAAGGCCAATAAAAACCACATGCAAGTACCTTCAATGCAGTTCGGTTTGCACCAAAGTGGCCCCCACTTACTGACAGATGGCAATCTTCGATAATCTTTCTCCATTCGCTTTGATGAACACACCTGCGAATCAAACCGTCAGCACACCTACGAAACAAATACGGTTCTTCCCAGTAGTAGAACCTGGCCTCCTTAAGAAACTTTTTTCGCTGATAAGGCTCCAAATCCGGAGGCAACACACCTGCAACCAAATAATTGCAAAAATCTGCATACCAAGGCATACTAGCAACTTCCACACTCAGAATGTTCTCATCAGGAAAATCCTCTCTAATTAACTCACCATGATCATCCTCATCAACTGGATTCTCTAACCTAGATAGATGATCTGCTATCACATTTTCACAACCTTTTCTATCACGAATTTCCATGTCAAATTCTTGCAAAAGCAAAATCCATCTAATCAATCTAGGTTTCGAGTCAGTTTTAGCAAACAAATACTTAATGGCAGAATGATCAGTATAAACCACAGACTTTGCTCCTACCAAATAAGCACGAAACTTATCATAAGCAAAAACAACAGCCAGTAATTCTTTTTCAGTAACAGTGTAATTTAATTGAGCAGGATTCAACATTTTGCTAGCATAAGCGATAACCCTAAAAATCTTATCTCTAATCTGTCCAAAAGCTACCCCCAAAGCAGCATCGCTAGCATCACACATCAACACAAAATCCTGATTCCAATCTGGAGTCACTAACACTGGGGCTATCACTAAAGCCTTCTTCAAAGTCTCAAGAGCTTTCACACAATCGTCACTAAAGTCAAAAGGGATATCCTGCTCTAACAACTTGCACAAAGGTTTAGTTATCTTGGAAAAATCCTGAATAAATCTCCTATAAAACCCAGCATGTCCCAAGAAACTCCTAACCCCTTTTACTGTCTTAGGCATAGGAAGTTGTTCAATTGCTACAACCTTAGCATTGTCTACTTCTATCCCTGCACTAGAGACTTTATGACCTAGGACTATACCTTCTCTAACCATGAAATAACATTTTTCCCAATTTAACACCAGGTTAGTCTCCTCACATCTTTGTAAAACATTTTTCAAATTTTCCAAACAATCATCAAATGACACACCAAACACAGAAAAATCGTCCATAAAAACTTCCATTATATTCTCAATAAAACCATGAAAAATGGACATCATACACCTTTGAAATGTGGCCGGTGCATTGCACAACCCAAAAGGCATCCTCCGGTAGGCAAAAATCTCGTACGGACAAGTGAAAGATGTCTTCTGCTGGTCTTCAGGTGCCACCACAATCTGATTGTATCCGGAGTACGCATCAAGGAAACAGTAATGAGATTTACCTGCAAGACGATCAAGCATTTGATCAATAAAGGGTAAAGGAAAATGATCTTTAAGAGTTGCATTATTTAAAGGCCTGTAATCAATGCAAAAATGTCATCCAGTATATGGTCTCTCAATCACTTCTTCACCTTTTGGCATGATAACTTTCTCAAACCCCCCTTTCTTCGGAACCATGTGAGTCGGACTGACCCACTCACTATCACTAGGGGCGTAGATAATGTTGTTATCCAGCAGCTTCAAAACTTCCTTTTTCACCACTTCTTGCATCTTCAGATTTAGTCTCCTTTGTGGTTGTCTCTTCGGTTTGCTCCCTTCTTCAAGGATGATCTTATGCATGACTATTGACGGACTGATCCCCTTTATGTCGGAAATCTGCCAACCTATAGCTGATCGGTGCATTCTCAGGACCCTTGAGAGCTTTTCAATCTCCACAGCAGACAACGCTGAAGCAACAATGACTGGATATGTGTCATTCTCCCCAAGGAACACATATCGGAGGTGGTCTGGCAATTTCTTCAACTCCACTACTGGAGCCTCGGTCTTGCTCCTTTCCTTCTTCAATTTTGCTTCATGTTCCTCCTCTTTCGTCCGCAACTCCAAAAATTTGACATCCTGCTTGGGTCGAAAATGGAAAATGAGATTTTCTGATCAAATAAGTGTGATGATTTCTTTCTTATTTGCTTGAACTCTTCTTGTTGATTGATATCCCAAGTGCAAGTCTCGTTCCCGATGTGCCTCAAATCTCTTATTTAAGACTTGTTTATAAATCGGGGCGTGACATTTTATTGTATGTTGGAAAAAATATAAACATAAGTGATGATGTGTAAATTGAAAATCGACCTCTTATTCTATTATAGCTATCATATAGGAGAAATTATGAAAAGTATACTAATGTAGTAGTCAATTATAAAAAAAATACCATAATATTTATCCGATAATGAATTACATCATAATGTTTTAATTTGTTAATTAAAAATACCATGATGTTTCCCATATCACCGAATTATACTCTAATATTTGATTTGAACAATATTAAAATTTTGATGAATCATACATTAAGTCATGTGTGACATTTTCTTTTTTGGTATATATATAACATATTTTGAATTAAAATTAACATATTATTGATGCGGCTAAAAGTTCAATAAAAATTAAACTCCTAGCTACACAAGAAAAAATTTTGTCAAATCCAGGTCCTTCTTCCCTTCGCCCGCTAGAATACCGGGATACTATAGCAAAGTCCAATAGCTAGGCAAGATAAAATCGTTGAGTGATTTCTATCAACTAGGAAATCAATTTAAACCTATGCTAACAACATATAACAAACAATGAATTAAACCAACAAACAACATTCGAACAATTCTCTCCACACCTTGGTAAACCAAGACAAGCAAATGCTCAAATGAGGTAG